>JAQZBX010098069.1:0-11618 GCA_029593785.1 Cabassous unicinctus | reverse complement strand
AAGCGAACCCGGGGCCTCTCATATGGTAAACGGGGGCTCTATCCACTGAGCCACACCCGCTTCCTGCCGTGAGGTTGCTGCATCAGCCCACCGCACCGCTCAGGCCGGCGTGCCCTCACAAGGAGGCCTCGGGACGCGAACCCGGGCCTCCCATATGGTAAACGGGGGCTCTATCCACTGAGCCACACCCGCTTCCCCTAGGATACTTTTTTAACATAAGATGTTTTATATCCTTTCTTAGAGATAATACATTTAGTATAGTCCATAAAAGCATTTGTCTTTTTTCCCCCCATTAAAAAACAATCCTATTTTAGTTCAGTACTCATGATATTAAACCCATGTCCTTTGTGGAGTATTATTCATGGATCTCATTCTCAGACACATTGATATCTATGGGGTAATTGGAAGAAAGAAGTTTTGAAAAGAAAAAAAAGAAAAATGCCACTCAACCACTTCTGCTTCAACAAGGATGTTGTGTTTAGTAGTCACGCTTTTTAATATTTTTAGTAAGCTATAATTTGCATACAGTGAAATGTTCAGATCTTACAGGTACCATTCAGCCAGTTTTAAGGAAAGAATATCACCCCAGAAAGTTCCCTTGTACCCCTTCCCAGCCAACAACCTCCCATTCTCCCCCAATCATGACTTCCAGAAGCAACCACTGATCTGAATTCTATCACCACAGGTAGCTTTGTCTATTCTGGAATTTCATATAAATGAAATATGTATTTTTTGTATTTGGATTCTTTCACTCAACCTAATAATTTTGAGATTATCCATGTTGTTGAATTTATCAGGAGATAGCTCCTTTTTGCAGAGTAACTTGCTGCATAACTGCGATTAAAATAATTACAGCAAACAACCTGTATTTGGAATGCAAGGGGACAAAATACCCTCTCCTATTAATATTTAATGGCAGTGCTCCTAACATGCAAACAACTCTCCCACCTTAATTAATGTAATGTTATATGCATCAAGAGGTACTCTTTCAGGAGACTTTAAATTATATTACAAAGAAGAGAGATGCTGGGTGACTGCATTTCTGCCATTGTAATGGCTATAGAACTATTACTGTTTCCTTCACTTTATAGTTCTGCTTTTACTTCAGAGAGTAAATATGAAAAATATTTCTGGGAGAGGAGCTACTTGTTATAGTATTTCTATTATCAAAACATCCTAGAAGGAATGCTTTCGTTGTTTATCAATATGGCGATGCCATAGTAACTTTCATGCATTCTTCAACTTTGTATTATTAGAAACTCACTTTGATCCATAATTTCTAGCAAAAAGTATAAAAATGAAAGAAAAGTAGGTACAATGAGAGCAACATTTGGATTACATTTTTGTTTTCTAAAAAGTCCAACTAAACTTACCTAAATTTTGCTATTGTAAGCAAAAATTCACTGAGATTCTGGGGAATGGCAATACATTTAAGCCAAGATTACACTGTGATCCTAGGGAGCCATATTAAATTGTGTGTCAGTAGATCTAAAGAGTGACTTTTTACCATCTGCTGTTGTCTTTTTCAAGAGAATTCAATTCTTACCAAAAGGAGGCTGAATTTCGACATAGCTAAAAGCAGATAATTGAGTTGGCCTCTGGCTAGTGCATCCCCATGCTCACCATCTCTGTTGTCCTAATATAAGAAGCTTCAGGAACACAGCAATTCCCAGAATGCTATCACATACCAACCATGTACACAACAGGCACTTTCTTGTCTTTATGAAAATCTAGTATGTCATTTTCAATGTTGATATAACTATTCAGCAAGAGAAAGGGTAGCCAGGTAGTAATACAGTGCTTATATCAGTTTTGTGGGAAAAGGTAGCCAAATTAGATAAGCTTAGCCAGATAACTGAGAGAATATTAATAAACCTTTAGATTATTCCTATCCTCTAAGTCCCTCTCATCCGCTTGTTTTCTCATTTCTTTCACTTTTCTGTTTATCACTAAATACAGTTTCCCTTTCCCCTCTCATGTTTATTTTTCTCCTATGGCTCTTAAATTAACATGGTCATACTTCATTTTGATAATTCCAAAAATACTAAAATGAAACCTCCCTTTGAGATGACCTACTTTTGTGTAGAATTTGACTTAAGTCTTATTTCTCATAAAGAAGTTACATTTCAATTACCAAGAGAATGTCATCAGTATACATTAACCTGTAACGTGAACTTGCCTGCTAAGACTGCCGTACTAAGCCTCATGGATATATGTCCTAAACTGGAAGACCAGTAGCTACTTGTGACCAGTATACATGAACTCCCTCAGCAGGGCGTCATCATTCTAGTTGTAGCTAGATTTCATTAACTGCCAGTAATGCTCGTTGCTGGACAGGTAAATGAGATGTGGCTCTTGTTCCCATTTGATTATGAGTAATGATGTTAATTTAATTTGGTAGAAGTTGGTAAAAAGGTCTCAGGTTGTAAAATAAAGAATTATAAACCTCATTTCCCTATAAGCGAGGACACTTTGTTTCAAGGGTTTTAAAAGTCCTAGTTTAGCTGAAGAAAAAGCTAGCAGTAAATCATCTTTCCTCCTTCCATTTATTTGTGGTTCTAATCAATAAAAATTGAGTTTTTGGTTTCTAATTTTGGAATTAATAATGTTTTTCTTGTTTCTTTGTCAAAATGTAATTAATGGTGCTGTTTTCATTAACATGTACAAAACTTTAGAGATTCAAACTTAATATCATAACCATTTGTTTTTGCCATTGATGTAATTTAAACCTCTAACTCTAATTTTTGTAAGAAATAATTTCACCTTCCTTCCTCTCTTGAAATTGGAGATGAGGGCATGAATTATACTTTATACTTAATCAGTAAGACCTATTCTTTAAAGGATAAATTCACACAAAATAATAGAAACAAACTCCCAGCTACTAATTTTGCTGACAATATAAAATATTATATTATTCACATTATATTGATGTAATTTAAGTAGACTTTTTTTCAGAATTTAAAAGGCTTTACATGGTACTGTTGCAAAAGACAATAATGGTGGTTAAATATATATATATATAAAATATTCAGTTGTTTTAGATAATCCAAAACAGCAAAATTTTCTTCAAACTATCCTCTCTTCTTAAAAATATATTTTGAATACTGTGTCGATTCCCATTCTCATCAGAGGAGGAACCAGTTAGCACTATATAGAATTTTAGAACTAGAAAAAACTTTTAATAGCATCTAGTGTAACCTCCTCACTATCTAGTTCAATAAAATCACTATTTTCTCAAGGTTCTTAGCTTTCCGTCCCTAATTTTCAAAAAATGGAAGTCCCCCTAGTCTCCTGTGTTCCTTCTCATCCCTCCAGATAATCTCCATATGCATGCTGTGAGGATTATTTCCTTGATTCATTATGCCTTAATTAACTTAAGAAGAGAACAGTCTATCATATGCAGAAACACAACTTCAAATTTAAATACTTGGCAAAAGGAAAGAGGATCAATTCAGAGTTTTAGGAGTTGTAGTAACAGCCAGTCGGGTCATGGAACGCATAAGATATGGCCTTTGCCGTAGTGATTTTAGAGTGAGGATGGTAAACCACCCTATTACTTAAAATGAGTAACACGATACTATTGTAATGGAGGGGGAAAGTGGACCAGCGCGGCTTTTTCAACATTGAGAGTGGCGGGAAGTATGCTGAAGTTATTTGTTCTGTTTTCTCAGTCCCTTTGTCATCCGTTAAATCAACTGATATTTATTTTACATACAGCATGAGCTACACACTCTGCTAGGCTCTGAATATGCAGCAGACAGTAAGATCCGGTCTTCAGCTGTATAGTATAGAATAGTGTACAGTATAGTATAGTATCGTATCGTATGGATAGATACGCAGCATAGCACAGTGCTCAGTAACTGCCAACAGAGCAGTAATGCTGCATGGGCTGTTTACCAACCCTATAGTGGCACCACTGCACAGGCAATGTATTAATTCTGCTCTTCTGGTAGGGGATACAATGAGAAATAACTATATAACTAATTGGGAGGCATTTGGGGAAGTAAAAGTACCATAAAAGAGCTGAATCATAGAAAACATTAAATTATATGGTAGGAACGGCTCACCTAGGTGTGTTTACTGTTTATGTCAATACTCTGGCTGCTATCAAAGAAAACCTAGTTTAGGTAAATACAGTTGCTAGCTTTTGCAAAGTAGGGAAGATATCTGTGTGAATTAGTGAGAGAGATTGTGGAATCGTATATTATTTTAGTTGTCACATTAGCTAGATAAAGTTGGAGTGTCACACGCAGTGTGGAGTTTCCACACAAGTCTGTAGCTTCTATTGAATCTTCTACATTTCGATGTTTTTTTAAAGTATTTCTCTAAAACTTTTAATGTTGAAACCATCCAAGAGTATTATTTACTAACACAGGATTATGTTCTCCTGCTCAGAAATTGTGAGAAAGTTCACGAAGTTAAATAGGATGAATGTCTATACCTTCTGTGATTAACCAGTCAGTATGTTGTGTTTTGGGGAGTTCTTAGCAATTTATCATTCCTGGTCCTTCCTGATTTACTTACGTTTTAAAAGTTTATTCTCTCAGAGGACTAGGCTGCCAATTCATATCCTATTCCACATCCCCAAAAGACAAATAATTTATAGAATTAGGTATTTATTTCATCTGCTTTTATATTGTCTATATTGTCATCCTTATATCCCAGAATCAGATTCGCAAACTGTAGGGAAAGGAAAGGCTCCTTTTGATAGTCATTTAATGTCCTGATTTTAACATTAGCACTTTCATGTTTTTACCTGGATTTTCCTCCATAATTAAATGGGGCCCTACACCACAGTATTTAGCCTGTGCCACAACAGGACACATGTGACTGTTCATTGAGAATTGTCATCTTACATTCTCTTTCCTCTGAACAGTATAACTTCTGTTTGGCCTCAGTTTATAATGAGGCAGCTCTCTCATTTGGCTCCATCACACTCAGAAGCAACAAAAATATCCAAAATTTAGCTTTTTGTGCATTCCATTTATTTGAAGAATATTTGTTAATTATTACATGGAAAGAAATCATTTTTAAATCATCTTTCCTGATTTATGAAATTCAGTAATATTGCTTATTATTTTATTTGTTTCATTTATTGATGCTTAAGTCTGTAATGTCCTCTTATCCTTATTATGTTATCTGTATAAATTGCCAGTTAGTGTTTCTCTTTAGAATAAAGAGATAGAAGCATGAAAATTAATAACCCACACGTCAAACATTTTTGCTATCCTTAAGGCTAGAAACTCGAGTGTTTAATACAGCTTTCAAAACTTGGTTATTAGGTTTATTGTCACTTCAGTGATTGAAGAGTGTAAGCAAGTAGAGTATAGAGTCAGATAGTTAAATACAAGATAATTATTTAAAGAAGCATATGACTCCAGTGCATTGCATGGCAGAGTAGTCATAAAATTTGCCTAAACAAACTCTCATGGTGTTTTCAGGTTTTATGGGAATGCTTTGGCCATCCTTGAATTTGAATCTTCATAATGACAAAGATTTTTAAAAGTTATTTTTAAAAAACAAAAGAACTGTACTGTTTTTAGAAAGTTATAATTCATCTTCCTCCATATATTTGTGATAAGTTGGTGAAACTGTACTATACTAATATGAAAAAGGTAAAACTGTATATGTACTTAGGTTTTTAAAAAGCAGCATCGTATACATTTTAGAAAAATATTTGGCAACTTATGGCACTTTGGTAAAGGAATGTGCAATTGTAAAGCTTATACCATTTTAACTTTATTTTAAATTCCCAGGAATTACTCTTACTAGACTTTAGATTACAAACCAAACTCAATTTTAAGACAAGCACGTTATTCTGCTAAATCTGTGAAACATTGAACTGAAACCCTTCTTTGCAATGAGTTTTAGCTTTCCTCTTCTAACCTCAAAAACCTTTACTTTAAGGAATATTTGAAATTAATAACCAGTGGTAATCAGAAAATCATTTTAGGTATTACGTCCATTTAATCGATTATGGTGCCTGACTTCAGTAATTTTCCAATACAAAATAACTGTAAATTCCTAAAAAAGAATAATCAAATATTTTAATTGATGTTTATTGTTTTGTAACTCTTTGAGTAGTTGATGTCCTTATATTTCATGGTTCTTGATTCTGAAATCTGGAGCTGCCGAGACAACAAGCACACAGCTGTGCTCAAAAACCACCTATCTCCCAAAGAGAAATGACGATACTTAACAAGAAATAGAATCCTGTGGGATTATGGCTAGAATGGATGTATATACACTTCTATTAGGTTGCCAGTATTTTACTGTCATATACCTATGGGTAGTAGAAGCAAATTGAAAACTAATGTAAATGCTTTGACATTAGATGTTGGCATCAATACAGATTATGCAGAAACTGTTGCAATAAACGATATTCATTGTGCCTGTGTCTGAAGATTTACCTTAGATTTTCTCTGGCCTTTCTCATTTGAGGTTGCACAATCATTTTAAATGTGAAGACAACAGAATATATGAATGAATGAAATGATGGCCAGGTTTGCCATGAGATTAAATATTCTGTTGAATTTTTTTGAGGGGCTTTGACTGCTGTACCTTGACATAAATTGTTCACAAGCAACATGTGCATCTTATGTACAAATCACAGCATTTAGAAATTATACATCTTTCCATTACCCTACAAAATGAATAATTTACAATTCAAATTCACAATTTTAAACTGCTATTTACTAAAAATTAATATGGATTGAAAGATTAAATGAAATAAGACCTACAAAGGAATGATAATTAATAACATAACCTCATATACTGTCAAACTTCTGATAATGTTAAGTCTCTCATAAAGCCTTAAAACATTTTAGTGAAAAATTAATTACCTGGAAAAGAAGGCACTTTATTACCTTGAACTAGCTCTTTGTCTCTATAGAACTTGTCTAAATCCCTTAAAATATTCTTTATCCTTTTATAAATTCATTCTACTTATGTGTTTTTCTAAAGCCCCTTGTAGTGTAATATAACTCAATCTATTTTAACTTAACAGAAAAGTATGTTATATAATATAACCAATGAATAATACAGAATAAAACTCAAAAGTAACAAAAGTGTAAGTACTAATAGCAAAACTATTAGTCTAATTATTGTACAATCATTTGAGGTTTAAAAATGTTGTAAAATGTAAAGGCTTTTCATAGTGTTAACAATTTTTACACAGTTTTTATTTTTAAGTCTTAGTTTTAATTGGTACCGCATTGTCTTGAAATGTTGATCAAATATTAGGGCAATCAAAATTATTAAGCCAACCCATCATAACTCAATTTTGTTTCAGTTGAGTTTTTTTTTAATGCAACCATAAAATATTAAGCTAATTTTGTTTCTTCTATGTTCAAGTTGTCCATGCCTGGCAAATTACCAAATTTAAATCAGCAGTGTTGATGTGCTGCTATGTATAACTGCTGCTACTTAAGAAAACTAGGAGTTGATTTAGACAATGAATTTGATTCGGCAGAAAAGGCATAGGATAATTTTTTTCAAAAGGGTTTAACTGTCTACTTAAATCACCCCTCTTTCTGACATTTATAAGGATAGACTAACTTTTATCCAAGAATGTTTTTCAACGAAAGAATATTTCAAGGTGAGCAAACTGTTTTCTTTTTTGTTTGGGGGCAGTTTATTTATGAAAATCATTTTTGTATAATTTACTTATCTTTAATTCTTTCTCTGTGGTGGCTGTTTTTCTATCACTAGTTTTAAATGTCAATGCAGCTTCATAGACACAATCATCAATTCATGGAATAAAAAGAAGTCAAGTTTATCAGAAATCTACCCATATCAAGGAGAGACTAAAGACAAGTTCCATGTCAACTCTTTGAATTGTTTTTTTGTTTCTTTTAAAAAAAAAAAGATATCTTAACCCAAAGGTGTGTTAATGTCATGGCATGAGCAATCTTAAATGTAGATCTATTGAGTATTTTGTGATGCTGACACGTTTCGCAAATCTCTGTGATGCTAAACATTTTCCTTAGAAAGCTTTGTTTAAACATGTTAGATTGTTGCTCTGAAATATGTTGGTCCTAGTGGGATTTTTAAAAACTGGGAAAAACAAATAAACGCATGTATTACAATATAGAAATGGTGATTGTAAACTAACAGTATAGTATTGATTCTATTTTCAAGAACGTTTTGCTGTTAAATATATACAACATAATATTGCTGCCATACTGTAATTGATACTTTTTCCTAAAGGACCCTGTTATCACTATTCCAGAATTAGAAGTTGGACAGATACATGATTGATTCATGTGTCTACATAGATGCTTCAAGGTATATTCTTCTCTTGGTGAGTAGTCTGTTTTCCTTGGCATCAATGCATTAAGATCTGAATATACCTGTATCTATCTATTCGTATTGCACATTTCTTATACAGTATCTTCTAATAGGCCAAAATTGGCCTCGACACAAGTTAAAATTGAGGGTTTGTTACATGCTTTCTAACAGAAAGGTTTTCAATAATATTCATCATGGGTTTGTACTGTGAAAATAGTGAAACTCCCTTTAAAATTTCATATTTGCTAAATTTAAATTAATATTTTTTCTTTAGCTCACAAATTACCCTTAATCCAGAGAGAATATCAACCCTTTTCACTGTGGTGAAATCAAGGATAAGGACCAGCCCCATGACACTACAAAAACAGTTGAGGAATAAGGAATAAGTCACTTATGTTACACTTCAGAATAAAGGCATTCTGTGAAAGAAATGAACCGAAGTTCATCATGAATGCAAGGCCTCTGTACTTGGCATTCCTCCACGGAAGGGAAGACAAGTATCAACACCATTGGCATCATTTTCAAACTCTCTTATGTGGAATGCCTTCCACCACACTGAAGTACTTCTTGACTTTATCAGTTTTGTGTGTGTGTGTGTGTGTTTCTAACTCATCAGACCTTTCCGTTTTCAAACTGCCATTTGTCATTATTGAGGTAGAGAGACATGTAGATTTGAAAATACTTTCTTAAGAGATCATGTAACTATATAACTCTGAATTTTAAAATTGAGGGGAGGGGTAATTGCAACCCACTGCCTCTTACAAGAAACATTTTTTTAAATCTGTAACTGCTGTAGTGTTAACAGGGTACAAGGTGTTTTTTGTCCTGTATTGTATTTAAAAGGTTTTCATGATTGGTGATTGTATTGTACTGTATGAAACAAATTATTAATTGCCTTGTATTGTTTATAATAGACCGTACCACGTACTACTGCAGTTTTCATGTTCCAAGTTTTTCAAGGATGCATGTTAACAGTTAGGTCCTAAACTTCTGTGGTGCTAATTCTGCCATACCCAATGGTGCTTTTGTGGATGCTAACTGCATACATGCTGGACAAAGCTTGAAGTTTCAGACTTTCCTCCCATCCTCTGTTTATATGAAGTAAAATAAAAACAACTTGAATTTGTCTCAAAGTATCACTGACAATCTAATAAACTGGTTTATTTGTGTGATTAGTTTGTATTCTTAATTAGATTTCAGAAAGCAGCTCAGTCCTACTGAGCCCTCACATCAACCAAAAGTTGATCTTACCATATGTTGGTTTAGTTATTTCATATGTACCCTATATTCTTTAGGAGTTCAAATCCAATTGGCCTGGCTTCTAAAAATAATTTATTTAGATGGGCTATATAAAATCAAAACCTTTCAGACATGGATATATGTGAGTTGAGAAGACCAAAAAGGTGCCAGAGAGTGCCTTTGTGCTATTTTAGTACTTTACTAATAAAGTTCTATTATCTCATCAAGCCATGAGATAACATAAGCATGGAAGCAAGTTTGCCTTCAAAAATTTTATCACAATTTGAATGACATTGAAAAGGCCATTCCTGTGTGCCAATCATTAAAATAAAAGTTCCCCTCTACACATGTGAACATGAGGACACAAAAAAATCAAGTTGGAATTTTCCAGAACAGATTGACATCATATGTCTGAATGTCATAATAGAAAAGCTCAAGCAGTTTTATTGGATTTTAACCTTAGCATCTGTTTTAGTCTCCTAGGCTGCTCAAAGCAAATACCATGAAATGGGTTAGCTTTAAACAATGGGAATTTGTTACAGTTTGAGGCTGTAAGAAAGTCCAAAATAAGGCATCATCAAGATGGTGGCAAGGCATATGGCGGCATCTACTGGGCTCTCTCTTATCTTCCCGGTTTCGTTGCTTTCAGCTTCTTGCTCCCGAGGCTTTCCTTCTCTCTTTCTGTATTCACCTGTTTATAAAGGTCTCCAGTAAGAGGATTAAGATCCATCCTGAATGAGGTGGGTCACACCTTAACCAAAGTAGCCTCATCAAAAGATCCTACTTAACAATGGGTTTACATAAACAGGGATGGGTTAGATTTATGTTTTTCTGGGGTACATACAGCTTCAAACCACCACAGCATCTGTGCTCAGAATCACATCATTCGGGCACGTGACGCTGCTAACATCTTCATGAGGGCAGAGATCTGTTTCTCCCAAGCCAGAGATAAATTCAATAGTAAGGCAATGTGCAAATTTGCATTCCGATCTTGGTAGTTTTTCTAACCTAAATTTTAAAACAAAAGTAATCTAAACTGACATTTACTAAAGCTCCCAGGGCAGCAAATGATCTTAAATAGATGATTTAACAATCTTATCTAGGTCTGACTACTGAAATGGCATGTCCAAATTACTCTGGTTCTTTATTGTATAATGAGCTCAAGCACAGGCATTTTGCCTCAGATGGTTCTTAAATACTCTCTAAATTCTAATGTCTGAAAATGAAGCTTACAGAAATGAGCCCACGAGAACACTGGCTTGCTTCTCTGTGACTAACTTGACTAAAGGCAAAATTTACTAAATCCCAGCCTTTCCCCAAGCATATTTCCACTGTTTACTTTTGTAACTACTTTTACAACATTCCATTTTATGAAAATGAAATGAATGTTTTAGAGAATGGTCATTCCTATGGTAATATCTCACCTTTTAGATAGAAAATAAAATTAATTCTAATTTTATGGAAGGATGAGAGAATAAATAAGATGCTTTTCAAAAAGAAAAAGCTACTTTTTCGTATATATGAAAACATCTCTAAGTTTTACCCCTACACTCAACCAATTCATGTATTATTTTTTACCAAAATATTTGTCCCTCCTAAAAAACTGATTGTCAAAAATTATTTGTTTATTTATTTGTTTGAAATTATTTTCAAAAAGTCATCAAAGCCCTAAATAAAATTAGTTCTCTTTATTGGTTTTGTTCATTTATGAAAACAATGTAGTTTCCCCCAATTTAACTGAAACCTTCATTTAAGTTTTGAAAAATCACACAATTATAGCTGTCTATAGTTTTATTAGCATTATTTTGGCAAGTTGTTTTCTTTTACATCCCTAAAACAGTAATTTTCCTTGGAGATCTTATCCTAAGGTGGCGTCTGTAAATCTTTGTATGAAAGCAGTTTCAGAAAAAGATTCAGGTATTCTCCATTGAGGAGCATCTTTAGAAATAAATTTCATGTACACTAGAAGCCCAGCCTCAATTCATCTCAGGGAACTAATTCTTCCTATTTTGTATTGCTTTTAGTTTGAAAACGGCCAAGAACAATAATCTTGACTTTTTTTAAAAAAGAAAGAAACTGCCAAACTATAT
>JAQZBX010098068.1:0-11619 GCA_029593785.1 Cabassous unicinctus | reverse complement strand
GGTCTGAACCACACACACCAGGTTGTGCTGGGCCTGCAGCTCGATCTCCAGGGCGTTGACCGTGCGCCTCAGCTCGATGATCTCCGCTTGGCTGGACTGCAGCTGCTCCGAGCTGGACACCACCTGCTTGTTGAGCTCCTCGGTCTGAAATGTCCAAAGGGGAGAAGACAGGATGAGGCGCTGCCTCCAGGACCCTGAGGGACCGCGGTCCTGCGTGGCCACGCGCGTAGGCGCCCACCTGTGAGGCGAACCACTCCTCCACATCCCTGCGGTTGGTCTCCACCAGGGCCTCGTACTGACACCTGGTCTCGTTCAGCACACGGTTCAGGTCCACGGTGGGCGCCGCGTCCACCTCCACGTTGAGGCGGTCTCCGATCTGGCTGCGCAGGGAGTTGGCTTCCTGAGGGAAGAAGGGGGAGGAATGAGCTCACAGGAAGACATGTATAGATAAACTCTCTGAGGGACTCAAACATGGTAGAAAAGTGTTGCATTGAAATTTGGAACCTTAATTGAAGTCCAGATCATTCAATATTAGAATAGAGCAGACTGAGACTCTCACCTGCTCGTGGTTCTGCTTGAGGCTCAGCAGCTCCTCCTTCAGGGACTCCACCTGGGCCTCCAGGTCAGACCTGCACAGGGTCAGCTCGTCCAGGATCCTGCGCAGGCTGTTGATGTCGGCCTCCACCAGCTGCCGCAGGGACAGCTCCGTCTCATACCTGCACACATAGCAAAGGCCAAAGGAGGTCAGAGAGGAAGACTTTGTTTCCTGGGTGCTACTTGGCTGATCTAGGCAAATTCATTATATTTTGTAATTTTTTTAATTTTAAAACTTTTCAAAATGGAAAAAATACCTCTTTGCTGAGTTAGAAAAACTATTCCCTCCCAGAAGTCCACAGGGAAAGTACTGGTGAGTGCCTATGTATGACTGTAGACCAAAATTACCTGCATTCACCAGTTACTATCAACTAAGCCCTACCACCTTTGCCTTCTTAAGTAAATCTGTGACTTCATAAGCCTATTCCAGATTGTCTGGTTATCCTTCACAGCCCCTAAAGAGAAGTATAGTGTTGTGGAAGAAGTGATGGGAAAAGTCAGTTTGACTTGGCCTTGCCATTAAATGATGTAGATGAATTCCTTGATTTCCCTGAGCCTTGCTTTCCTCATTAGTAAAATGGGAACCAAACTAACACGTCATAGGGTTGGCATGAAGATGAAGAAATGACATAAGTGAAATTATGTGGTTAACTCTAAAGCCCCTGAAAATGCAAATGATTCCTGTGATTGTAATGGTCATACCGAGAAAAATTGATTCTCTGAAAGAAATAGACTTTGTCTCCTGTTTTCATGCTTTAACAGACCAGTGTGAAATTCATTTTACACTTGATCCAGAGATGGAGTGGTTTCTTGTATCCTTCAAATGAAACTTAAAACACAGAATCTTTGCACTGAGAGGCCTTTGGCGTTTTACCTAACTCTAACCCAATTAAGAGTCCTCCATGGCACATGGATGTTCATAGCAGCATTACTCACAATTGCCTTAGAAACAACCCAAGGCTCCATCCACAGATGAACAGTTGAAATGGCTCTATACATACAATGGAATAGGATTCGGCAGTAAAAAGAAATGAAGCCGTGATGCGTGCTGCAATATGGATGAACCTCGAAGGCATCATGTGGAGTGCAGTAAGCCGAGCATCAAAGCACAGATACTATATGATCTCACTTATATGAAAGAATTAGAATATGCAGAGTCATAAAGAATACAAATTACTGGGGGCAAGCGTGAGGAATGGGGAGTTAATGCTTAGTGATGGTAAATGACAATGGCGATGGTGGCACAATATTGTGAATAGAATTAACACCACTGAATCGTGTAATTGAAAGTGGATGAAATGGGAAGTTTTAGGTTTTATACATGTTACCAGAATAAAAATGTTCAAAAAAGAAAATCATAAAACTATATAACACAAAGAGTAAACTCTAAAATAAACTCGGGGCAATAGTTAATAGTAGAATTTGAATAATAGTTTCAAGTATAGTAAAGGTACCACACTAATTCAAAATGCCAATATTAGGGAAAACTGTATGTGAGGAGGGAAGGGGTGTAAATGCGAACTCCGTACTATCTGCATGGTTTTTCTCTAAACCTAGAACAACTCTTTAAAAAAAAAAAAAAAAAAAAAAAGCACTCCTCCCAGTACCCTCCCAGACCATTTCTGCTTGCACACTGCAGGGATGGAGAGCCCATCACTTTGCAATCTCGCCTGCCCCATTCCGAGACAGCTTTGATGGTTAGAAAGGCTTACTTGGTTCTGAAGTCGTCTGCGGCCAGCTTGGCATTGTCGATCTGCACCACCAGCCTGGCGTTCTCAGACTTGCCAGTCAGGATCTGTGGACGGTATTGATTGTCATGCAAAGAAGAAATGTCTTGATACTTACATTTGAAAGCTATTTTATTCCAGACACATTTCTTGCAAACAGCTCTAAGTCCTTTCGGATTTTCAGGTTTAGGATAAAAGGACTCATTTCCAGAACCGATCATTTCAACCGGAACAGCCAAGTGGAAATGCATCTTTCATCAAGAATTCTTCCCTTCTTGGTCTGCCCCCGGCTTCCTCCCGGAACTGTGTATACTGGGATGCCAAGCCTCAGCTGGGGTGACTGGCCATCCCAGTTTGCTTGGGCCTGAAGGGCTTCCTGCTAAAACTGGGAGAGTTCCCGGCAAATGTGACAAGTTGGTCGTCTTACCCTGTCACCACCTCCATGCCAGCCCCATGGCCTTTCCCCACTGGCCCCACACATTACTCTTCTTCGTACATGGAATGCCCTCGGCTGCTCTTACCCACCTAGCAAGATCCTGGCACAACCCACATTTCCCCTCTTCCCCGGCTCCTCCAGGTGGTCACTTCCTCCACGTGCTCCCACAGTTCTCTGCACTAAGCCAGGGATGCCTCTCATGACGTTCACTATTGTCATTGGTCTCCACCATTAGACTGCGAGCTCCTGAAGGAAAGAGACTGCCTCACTCAGCGCTTTCTCCCTGACCCAGAACCCTGCCTAAGGGCTTGCTAAAGGTGGAAGAATGAATGATATTGAAATTGCACAGCCTCTTTCTCACATTTGCTTTGCCAAAACAACAGAACAATGGAGCAGTAATTCCCTCCAAGAATCAAGGGCTTTGGCTGTTGCCTATAAACTCCAGCTCATCCTTCAAAACCCCACTCAGATATCACCTCCTCTGGGGAACCCACCCTATCCTCCACCATGTATTAAGTCCCACCTCTATGATGACTATTTACACCTGCCTCTCCTTTTGCACTTATGGCCCTCAATTTTCACTTGTTTACACATCTGCTTCAGTGGACAGTACACACATCTCTGATTCTTAGCAAGGCTCCTGGAGTAAAAGGCTCTCGTGCTTGGCCATAAACACTGTCTTTTGCTATGGCTTGGAAAGGCTTTAAAATTTTGAGGATATGGTCAGGAAATCCCTAGCTCAAAAGAACAATTGAGTTGCATATTATTAAAAAAAAAAAAAAAAAAAAAACATGCTATAATGTTTTGAAAACACAATCAGGCTATCATAATAGAACTAAAGAATCAGATATTCTAATTTTAGGTAAGAAGCTCTTTGGAAGCAATGCAATTTTGTCATGACTGATTTTGTTCTGATGCCTTAGCCTTTCCTCAGTATGGATCCTTCCAATAGTGGATAATTGCAGAAGAGATTCTCTAAGACTACTCAAAGTTCCCTAACAGGTGAGTGAATTCCATGCCTTTCCCATTCTCACCATCAGCTGTGAATAGCATTGGACCCCAGGCAGATGTCGGTATATTACAAAATGTACAAACAATCCATTAAGTTGGCAGCGAGGCCCACCCCCTCACCTTCTGCTGCAGCTCCTCGATGGTCCGGAAGTAGGACTGGTAGTCCGGGCACACGTAGGGCACCTGCTGCTGGCACCACTCACGGATGCGGCCCTCCAGCTCTGCGTTCTCCCGCTCCAGCTGCCGCACCTTCTCCAGGTAGCTGGCCAGGCGGTCGTTCAGGAACTGCATGGTCTCCTTCTCGTTGCCATTGAAGGAGCCCTCGCAGAGCCAGCCGCAGCTGCCCACGTTGGCGGGGATGTTGCAGGCCCCGGGCAGGGTGCAGCCGTGGCAGCTGGGGGCCACGCAGGGCCGGGAGGAGCAGCTGGTGCGGCAGCTCAGGTTGGGCAGGCAGCAGTTGTATGGCATGGTGCTGGCAGGAGGAAGAGCTCTGGAGGTCACTTTCAAAGGCTGATTCCTTTCTCTCTGGTGTAAGCCCTGGTCTCTCCAAGCCTTATATTCTGTCAGCAGTGGGTGTGGCAACTCATAGCATTACCCCCTCATCCCTCTCTCCAGCAATATTTCATCTGTTATTTAGCTACCTCACAAGAGTCCTTTCCCTCATAAAATGTTTTACTCTGGCTTCTTGCTAAGTCAGGACTCCTCGCCAATCACGCTAGTTGGTTAGGTAAGAGCTTCATGGTTAGGCTTCAAAGCAACCAACCCATTACCTTGCCAACAGCAGAGTTTATTCACAGGTGTCAAGTTAAGGAGTGACAATTGTACCCTTTCTGTCTTTCTCTAAACAAGGCAAGGTCTGTACTTCATCTAGCTCACCCTCAGAAAGGACTCTGTGAGGAAAACTATCTAAGGAAGGCCACCTGGAAGCCAGAACTGTTTGATAGGGCACCATGGAAGCTGGGTCAGAAAGGACTTCCAAGGTCCTCCAGCTCAATGCCCCCATGCCATTCCATCCACCAGGTGGAGGCACCTCCAGCCTCTTCCTGCGAGGCTGCAGGAAGCATCCCAAGGCTCCCCTTCTGCTGTTACTCATTGTTTATGGAGCATTAGGAAAGTGGCGTTTGGAGGCACCTATTATGCACGAAACACTTTTTTGTTCTTAGTGGTGGCACCTACTGGCTGAGACCCTGCTGTGCACCAGGCACTGGGCCAAGCACCTCATGTGCACCGTCTCCTTCAGTCCTCACGACAGCCTGCAAGGGCTTACAGAGGAGAGGCTGCCCCAGGTCATGGAGCTCCTATGTGGTACAGCCAGCATTCAAACCCAGCTCTCTCTAACGTCAACAGCCATGTCCTCTCCATCCCACTACACCATCTCTCTCTTCCCATTTCTCATTACTGAGAAGCAGTAACAGAGAAATGGACTAGTGGAGCTCAATCAGTAGTAGGCAATATGTCCTCCTAAATCCAGCTCACCCTCAGAAAGGACTCTGTGAGAAAACAACCTAAGGAAGGCCACCTGGAATGGGCCACAAAATAACAAACCTGTTCTTCTCGATCAAAGAACCAAAGGTCATTTCTTTTCTAACACATGGAAGTTTACTGAGCAAGAAAGCATAATAACCCACTAGAAACTTGAGAAAGGAAAGCCCCTGATTGATCTGATGTAGAAACACGTGAGCATAGTTCTCCAAAGACCATGACCCTGCAAAGCCATGACATCTTCGCATGCTCAGCGGCATCTCATGACCATTAGTACATTTGGGAAATAGACCATGCTATTCCCAATGGCGCTATGGACTGCAAGGATTGTTTTACATTTAATTGATCAACGAAATGCCTTTGGGGAGCTACAGGCTAATTCCTCCAATACCGCCATTGTTCAAAGCATCCCTGTCTCATACTCTCTTTTGCAGTCTGTGACCCATCCTTCCAGTTACCTCCTTAAAGGAAAACCTTCAGATTCTGAGGGTGTGTCTAATTTCGGAAACAGCCAGATGTCATTTGGAACCAAGCCTGAGTGCGATGCAAACCACCAAGCCAGGTGGTGTCTTTAATGGGTCAGAAACCAGTTGTGACTCAAAAATAATAATGCACATTTTCTTGGGTGTTTCTAAAAGCCATTTCAAGGAGGAGCTTCAAATACACTTTGGTAAAGGACAGCAGCTGTGGGATAAATGTGTGGTCCCAGAGCAAGTGTTTTGAAGGCACTGACGTCCTCACCCACGTCCACATCCACTACTCTCTGCCACTTCTGCCTGATTTTCTGCCTTTAAATGATCCCACCATCAGTAAGATGGGGAAGGGAAGTGGTTTAAAACCAGTACCAAACTGCTTGAAACCCTCTTGGATGACATAAGGCAAAATAGCTGGGTTCATTTGCTTTTGTCTAATCGTCTCCTGTCCTCCCCTCCTTCTATGTGCCAGCTCTCAAAGAGAAAAAATTAGACAATGGCACTTATTAAAAACAGGAGAGGAATACTGTGTTGTAGACTGATAAATACTTCCATGATCAGCACTGCTCCCACCTCTGTCAGAAGGGAATAACCCAGAGGGAGGTTTCCTTCTATCTTCAAAAGTGAAGGGCAGTTTGGAAAACACTGTCACAGCCCCATGGCCACTAGATGAGGATAGTTGAGGGGGCTTGGGCTTATGGAGGAAAGAGCCACGTTCCAATTAGCTTCCCAGGAATTCTCAGGAAGAAAATTGCTTTTTTGTTTCTTCTTTTTTCCTATCACAATAAGTTCATTATGAAAACAGCCTGGTGTGGGAATATGGGGACAAGTACATTTAGGTTGGGTGGTTCTGGGGAAGCAGTGTGGTGTCTTCACCTTGACCTCACACCCGCTGAGGGCAGGGTCCTGGTCGACAGAGCGCCCTTGCGTGGGGCGCCGCCAGAGGCTGTGCTCTTCCTAATGCGGTGCCATAGGGCACTGTGGGCAGTGTCGAGGGAGATGCACCAAATGATGCGTGAGTCGTGGCCTCAAAGCCGGCATGGTTCTGCTGCTGACCAGCCCCTGCATGGCGCAGCCCACCCGAGGCGTGCTGGACGCCATCGACTCCGCTGCCCGCGGCGGCAATACGTGCTCCCCAGGCCCCAGGCCCCCTTTTGTCCCTGCGGGGCTGGCTCTGTTATCCCGCAGGCGGCACTGCGGGGCCCGAGACCCGGGGTACAGGGGTCGGGGCCGAGGAGGGGGAAGCCGGCGCTGCCTCAAGGTCCCTGCTGGAGACGCAATTACTTTTTATTTATTCCCTTCTCCATGTACTGTGAATTCTTCTAACCTTTACACAAACGATGATGTTATCTCTGGTGAATGGCCTGCAGTAAGTATGATGAGCAAATCACTTAATAACAGAAAGGTTTTACTGCTGCCCCAAGTAATTGTGGCAGACGCCGGTGGTTAAGGCTTCTGGTCTCAAGATGTGAACAAATTGCAGTTGAGATATAAGGATACTATTTATTACAGAAGCCAAGGCGATTGCCAAGGGAGAGATCACACCCAAGCTCACCAGCGATGCTAAACCATGGAGTGGAGTCAGGGCAGGTCCCCTTCTGGGGCCACACACCCCCACCCTCCGCCCCAGGGGCAGGACTCTGAAGGCTTTAGGAGGCCCCTCCCGGCTCCTTCCCCAAACCATCTTCCCTACTGGCTGGATACCAGCACCTGACATGCTCACCACGAGGAATGTAAAATTCATCCAAAATCTTTTGCTGTGGAAATGCAAAGTAACATTTGGAGCCATTTATAGATTAATTATTCTTCGATGTGTACAAATGGCAAGGGGAGGGCAGGAGTGGTATCCTCAGGCACACACAAGGCAGCCCCAGCCGGCGCTGCCTCTGAGGACAGTGTACACAGGCTTCTCCGTAAAGGCGGCTGAATCCAATTTATCAATCCCCCAGCCTCACGACCTTGGGGGCAGAAATTGTGGTTGTAATCCAGGAACTAAACCAATGGGTTTGGCTCTGAGAAGATGGTCAAACAGGGCTTTGAACTGGAGGGACAAGCAGGGGACAGTCTGAAGAATCAGCTAGGTCAGTAGCAAAGAGATATACAGACACCTCAAAACAGGATTCAGGAGGCTATTTCCACAAACCCTCTCCAGAGCCTCCATCATTTCTCTGACCTCTTTTGATTTCTGTGAAACTGCAGCTGCTTCTTCATTTGCCTCTCCAACTGCTTTTAACCAGATGCCATCCCTCCTCATGGAGACCTGGCTAACCCAGGCCCACTCCACCCTTTTTATCATGGGTCCCCAAGGCTCTTCTCTACCCTACGACGCTCCCCTCAACAGTCTTAGCAATCCCCACAACTCCGTCATCTTTATTTTGGTAACTCACCAACATCTCTCCCAAATCTAGTCATTCTTCTCTAGTTCTCTCTGCTGGAGACCCACTGTGGTTTCATTTTCTCAAGCTCAATATTTCAGACTCATCTTGTCAACTTCCACATCCCAGGCTGTGCCTCTAAAATATCCCCACCTCGGCTCCATCCTCTCCCCCACTTCCACCCATGTCATCCTTGTTTTCTCCCACCCGCCTCCAAATTGACCTCCCTTCTCTCTCACCCAATCCACCAACTTCTAGGAGCTACTAGGACCCATCCAACACACAGTTGCCCGATGTCTCATGTTGCTACCGTCCTTCCAAGAAAATCTCACAGATAATCAAAGCACTGCCAGATATGATCTCACCTAACTGCCTTGGCAGTTTCATCTTCCACTACCATATATATCCTCGTTCCAGGCTAGGAATTGGGCTGTCAGGCTCCAAACACACCTCCTGATTCCTCATCTCCTTACCAGGCAAAGTTTTTGCCTGGAAAATCTTTCCCTACTGTCAGACCTATACTCACCCATTTGTCCAAACATATGCCATCAAAATTTATTTCAGAATTATGCTAATATCATGCAGTAATAGTTGCTTGACATTGGAACAATAAGAAGTATATAAAGTTTTAATAACCTTCTCATGAGTTCTCTTTTTGTTATTGCTTCTTATCTATTCCACTTATAGTATTCCACAGTTTACATCAGTTTTGTTTGTTTGTTTTTTGCTTTGTTTTGTTTTTTACATCAGTTTTTAATTAGGTGAAGATATTATCTCTATTGAAGGATCTGCAGTCAACAAGGCAGGCAGACAAAATTTATATGAATAGAATATGTGGGTTTCCAAAGCCCTGAGGCAGTGTACCTCTCCTTGAAGCCTCTTTGTATCACTCATACAGAAGGATTCTCTCATACCTCTGAAACTCACATTTCTTTACCTAAACCTTCTTGAGAATATCTTTGTTTGTCTGTATGATGCGTGTCTCTTTGTCTTGTTCCTTCTAGACTATGAACAAGCTGTGGACCAAGACTGGGGTTCACTCGGGTACATGTTCTCAGTACCCCACAGAGTACAACCGGAGGGGTTATTGAGGTTGTGTTGATCAGATGGAGCAAAATTGAATGGATAATTGATGTTGTGGCCTATAGATTTAGAGCAGGGGTTTTTAACCAGGGGTCCATGGAAAGATTTCAGGGGGTCTGTGAGCTTAAATTGAAAAGTCAAAAAAACAGTATTCTTGTGGGGATGTGTTGGTGCAGATGTGATATATTTATTAAATAATACACCTGACGGCAAAGGGGTCTGTAGAAAAAAAAGGTTAAGAAACCCTGCTTTAGAGCTTTTAAGGATTCAGTGATGAGGCAAGTGAGGGGGAAGGGTAGAGTAAATATTTATTGGGAGAGGCTTAATTAGTGTTGGCCTTTCTTGGAACTATAAGAAATGAAAGAGTGAAGAGGATACAGAAGAGCAAGTATAAAGATCTAGGAGGAAATGAATAAACTTGAACTGGGTGGGCGTGGGGGGCAGGGGGAGGTGAGCAGAGTGACCTGCCTGCACTTAAGAGTCTTTTTAGAAGACAAAGTGTTAACAAGTGGGTCACAAGTTGAACCAGTTTGGCAAAGTTAAGTTTTAGTCCAATTAAATGTGATGTGATGGCCTAAAACCAAATGATACTGTCCTATGGGCGACCGAAAACCTGGAACTTGAGCTGACATAAGATCAAAACTTGGGAGTCATCAGTAGAGAGGTGTTAGTTCTCCATGAATAAGGAAAACTGAGGATCTCGGTATTTACTGTATTGGGGACAGAAAGGGGAAGACGGACTACTCAGAAGATAGAGAATAGGTAGTCAGAGATGTAACAAAAAGACCCAGAGTATGTGAAGTTTTGGAAATCAATGAAGGTGGGTTTTGAGGGAGGATCAGGTAGCTATTTTGGCAAAGCAGGTGCAGCAGAGAGGTTGAGAGGAGAGGATCACTGCTCTCTGAGCAGTTTCTACAGACAGGTAGAAACAGAAGCCAGTCTTTAGGCAGTTTAGGAGAAAAGGGAGCAGAGAATTCCAGTCAGATGGGGTTGACAGTAGGAGATAGCAGGGAGGTTTGGGGAGGAATCTCAGAACTGCCAAGGGCCCTGCAGCCAAGGCAAGAAGGGGAGGGCAGCTGAAGGTCAGGTTTTCCCTGTGGTCTCTTTGGCAGGAGCGTCACAGAAGGGCATCCCTCATACGGAGCATAATGGCCGGGGCCGCTTGTTTAACTCACTTCATCCTCCTAATGAAGGGTTATTTTATGAACACCCATGGTGAATACCTTGCAATGCAGGAATATGAATGAGAAACACATTTACTATGCCAAGGAAATAAAGTTTATTGGGAAGTAAATGAAGGAGCCTCCTTGTATTCCAGAGAATACCAAAGAAGCAACTAAAGCAGGAAACACAATACGTACAGGAAATGCCTTAAAGCAACCTGGAGCTTAGATTCTAGGGAGGTGAACATCTCCAGAAGTAAAGAGGCTCAACCTTCAGCCTGAAAGTTGGAAGTTAATAGTGCGTGTCTTTCTTGTTGGTCTGGAACACATTTCAGTGCCTAGGAACCCCCAGTTGGCGTGAGGAGGTTTCTAAATGAGCTCTGGCAAAGGCAGGATCTGGGGACCTTCATACACTTGATCTAAATGTCTTCATTAACATCTTCAAAGAGGTTTCAAGCTTCTAAATTAACAGGACCGTTGTTGAGAGCAGGCACGGGGTCCACAGGAGTTGCCAGAAGCGTTGGTGGTGGCGCATGGATTGCAGGGGAGCCTGGGGATAGAGAGTGACACAGAGGTTTAGTGGATTAGGGTTGGGAGTAGAGTAGGCCTGTGAGCCTAGAAGCAACCTATGATTTCTCAGCGGCTGGAGTTAGTTGGATTCAGATTTGATTGTCACCAAATCTTTCTCTCTCTCCCAGAATGCCATGTGAAAAGGTGGAAGATGTGTCGTCTTAAATTGTCCGTTTGAAAAATATCGCATCCTCTTGAGTTTTTGTGGAAGTTAATATAGTATACTCTGACTTGCTTGATGGTTATTTTTGTGTGAATCTCTCTAACATCAAAGCAGGGACTGGGTTCCCTTCACCTTTGTGCCTTCCGCATTAGTTTAACTATCACAGATCACTGGGCACATCATAGTTAATATGTATGTGTTGTTTAGTGAAGGGAAAATATGGCCCACACATGTGTATCCACAATGTCCTGTAGTACTACCACACGTGTTCTCCAGAAATCCTTAGCATCATACTCACTTGCTGTCCTCACTCTCCAGCAGGCCCCGGTACGTGTTGATCTCACCCTCCAGCCGGGCCCGGACGTCCAGCAGCACCTGGTACTCCTGGTTCTGCCGCTCCAGGTCACCCCGGATCTCCGCCAGCTGGGACTCCACGCTGCTGATCAGGCCCTGCACCTGGGCCAGCTGGGAGCTGTAGCGGGCCTCGGTCTCATTCAGCGTGTTTTCCAGGGAGTTTCTCTGTGGTGGGAACACGAAGAACG
>JAQZBX010098067.1:0-11619 GCA_029593785.1 Cabassous unicinctus | reverse complement strand
TTTCCATTTATTTAGATCTTCTTTGGTTTCTTTGAGCAACATTTTGTAGTTTTCTGAAGATAGGTCCTTTATGTCCTTGGTTAAGTTTATTTAGAAAATTTGATTCTTTTAGTCACTGTTACAATTGGAAATTATTTCTGACTTCCTTCTCAGGGTATTCATCAGTAATTTACAATAAAACTACGGATTTTTCAATATTAATCTTGTATCATGCCACTTTGTGGAACTCATCTCTTAGTTCCAGTAGTTTGTTGTGGATTTTTCAGGATTTTCTCAGTGTAGGATCACATCAGTAAAAATTCACAGAAGTTTTAGGTCTTCTTTATATATTTGGGTGCCTGTATCTCTTTTTCTTGCCCAATTGCCCTATCTAGAAGATCTAGCTTAATATGGAATAATTAGATCAAATTCTTACCATCCCTGTGTATCTGTTATCTTTCCCTTTCATTGTATGTTTGTATACATGTGTTTCTGTATTTATGTACATAGATATTTTTATGGTCACTACCTTAGACATGACAAATCTGAGACTTGCAGTATAGAATGATGTCTATCTTCTTTTGGAAAAATAATTTTGTAGTATGAAATAGTGAAAGGCAGTTATGTAGCACTTTCCTTTATGACAGATTATTTACTTCACTGCTCATCAAATATGTGGTAGGTGCTACTATTTTTTATAATGGAGTAGTAATAGCAGCAGAGGTCATTTAAATGATTCACTCACATAAGGTCACATATCATTATCAGCTGAGCCAAAAGTAAAACCCAAGCTGTCTGTTTCCAGGACTTACACTCTGAAACTTCCAGATTCTGGGAAGTTGGGATAGTGTGCATTGAATCATAATATGACTTAATGTGGAGAGTTTTGGAAGGTGATGGCTTATTGAGCTCTTACTCTGCAGCAGGCTCCTGTAACCACCCAGCTGACAAGTGATCAGTTCAGCAATATGAACTCCACCTTGCCTAACTGTCAACTCTATTGTTTTCCATTTACTGTTGGGAGAAGGGGAACTACCATGAAAACCAAGGAACTTCTAAAAATCCACAATCTCTGGCTCCACCTATGCAGGCAAAATGGATGAGTGACAGCAATCTGGTGCTAGTGAGGCTTTTTATGTGATTCATTTTCATGAAATTCTGATATACATACAGAACAATGCAGGACTAATTGGTGTGCTGCTTGGCGACTCCTCACAAAGAGTACACAGTCCTGTAACCATCACCTGGCCAAAAGAATAGAACAAGAGCCACTGTGGCAGTTAGAGATTATTTATGAATCCCTAAAAGAGAAAGATGTGTTTGTAAACTAATCTACTCCTCTGGGTGTGATACCTTTTGATTTTATTGGAAACAAGTTTTTATGTTGACTTGAAAAAATCAGTTTAGGGCCTTTGATTTTACCATATCAGTAGGACATGACTCAGGTTGAGTAGCCACCCCTTGGTGGCACTATATAAATGGGAAGTCACTCAACAAGACATGGGAAGAGAGAGAGTTCTGTCATGTTTGATACTGTGGTCCCGGGGATAGAAGAACAATTTGCCAGATAGTTTGCAGTGGAAGAGAACAGAGCAACTGGGAAGCTGAGAAGGCCTTGAAAGAAATGAGCCTTATGCCAGAGACTGATAAAGGAATCCCTGAGAGACCAGGCAGTGATCGCCCACCATCTTGCTTCAATATGTGGAAGCTGACTTTGGTGACCTAATAAGCTTATGGTATCCTGCGTTGGACTTGTTAGTGCCTTCTAACTGTAAGCTTTTAACCAAAAAGTTACCCTTCATAAAAGCCAAAAGACTTCTGGTACTTTGTATTCGCACCCCTTTGGCCTACTAATTCAGCCACCATCAATTTTTAACATGATAGAAATTAAAACCCGACTTTGATATATTAGAAATCATGGCATGTATGCCATCATAAAGGGGTGAATTTATTTAAAAGGAGAAAATATCGGGTTAGTAAATGCTGCAAAGTGCATTTAAGGAAGTTCAAAAAACCAAAGTAAGTCACAATTATAATTCTGAAGCTTTATTATTTATTTTCAAATGGCAAAAGAATTTTGCAATTATTTCTTTCAACATTTGTGAGAAAAAGCCATGATAAGACTAATTAAAAGTTTAATTTAGTCTTAAACCTTAAACCCATAGGTCAAGCAACAATAAAAAAATAGATTAATGGGACCTCCTCAAAATTAAAGACTTTTGCACCGCAATGGCCTTTATCAAAAAGTGAAAGTACTGCCAATTCCATGGTAAAATATTTGGCAATAATATATCCAATAAGGGTTTAATATACATGATATAAAGAGATCATACAAGTCAAAAATAAAAACATGAACTAACTGATTGATAAAAGGGCAAAAGACTTGAAAAGACAACTATCTAAAGAAGAAATACAAATGGTGAAGAAACATTAAATAATGTGCAATATCACTAGCAATTGGGTAAATGCAAATCAAAACTACGTTGAGGTATCATTTCACACTTATAAGACTGGTTGTTACTAAAATGTCTGAAAACTCTAAATGTTGGAAAGGATGTGGAGAGATAAATACAGTTATTCACTGTTGGTGGGAATGTAAAATATACAGTCACTGAGGAGGACTCCTTGGCAGTTCCTGAGGAAGTTGAATATAGACTTGCTATGGCACTCAGTAATACCATTGCTAGGTATATACCCAGAAGAACTGAGAATAGTGACAAGAATAGATATCTGAACACCGATGTTCATATTGGTGTTTTTCATGACACCTTGGAGATAACCTAGGTGTCCATCAACTGATGAATGGATAAACAAGTTGTGGTGTGTACTCACAATGGAGTATTGTGCATACTAAGAAGTAAGGAAGTCAAGAAGCTTATCACATCATGGATGAAACTGGCAGACATTATGTTGAGTGAAGCAAGCCGGACAAAAAAGGATAAATACTGTATGTTTGCACTATTATGAATTAAATGTATTATTTAAACTCATGGAATAAATAATTAGAATATAGGTCACCAGGAAATATAATGAAGGTAGAGAAATAACCAATTCTGTGTAGAACTGGTAAACAGGTTGTTTGTAAATCTATGGAAATAAATGGAAATGGTGATAGCACATCATGGTGTATAATAGAGCTATTATATGGGTATCACTGTGATTGAAAGGGAAAGCCTAAGGATAATTTTATTAATAGAAGGAAAGCTAAAAAATGTAACATGGAGCTTTACAACATACTGAAACTTCAAGTAAAATACAAATATGGGTGACATTGCATATATGACTTTTTACAAAAAATAAATTAAAATAAACCAAAGAGATGGAAACAGAACATCAGCTATGTATGGAAGGGGAAGCATAGAGGGATTGAGAGGTGATGTGGTTTGTTTCTTTGTTTGGTTTTTGCTTTTTATTATTATTATTATTATTACTTGTATAATGAAAGTATTTCAGTAATAATAATGGAATAATAAGAATGAAAATGGTCTAAAATCGATTGAAGTGATGATTGCACAACTATGAGATTATACCAAATAACATTGATTTTCATTTGTTCTCCGTTGGATGGATTTATGCTTTATTAATATGTATCAATAAAATAGATTTTTAAAATAAAATTAGAAAACAAAAAGTGGTGGAGAGGATATAGAGAAATTGGGGCAATCTTTCACTGTTTGTGCGATGAGGAATGGTGCAGCCTCTGTAGTAAACAGTTTGGTGGTTAATCAGGAAGCTAAATATAGAACTCCTATATGCTCTGGCAATCCCTGTGCTAAGAATATATCCAGAGGAACTTAAAGCAACATAAACAGACATTTGTACACCAATATTCATATAGGATTATTCACCATTGTCAAAAGATGGAAATAACCTAAGTGTCGGTCAATGAATGAATGGATAAAACATACGTGGTGTACATGTACAATAGAATACTATGCTTCTGTAAGAAGAAATGAAACTGGGACACATGGATGAAGCTTGAGGACAATATGTTAAGTGAAATAACCCAGACACAAAATGACAAACACAGCATGGTCTCACTAATATGTAATTATTATAAAGAATAAACACATGGAGTTTAAGCCTGGAATAGGTAAAGTCAATGGTAACAGGTTATAGAGAATATAACTAACACAGCTGGTTTATAAGTGGGATTGTGGCTGAAAGGATGTACTCTTGGTATGTAAATGTTAATTGAAATAAAACTAGAGATAATCTAAGGACTGAATAATAGAGTGAACCCGGAGGTGGATGAGGATTGAGGTTGATAATATGAACTTAAGAATGTTCTTCTATGAACTAGAATAAATGTATATCACTATTAAAATGTAGTGAGAGTATAGTGATGCATGGGAAAAATACAATTAATGTACTTATGGGCTACAGTTAATACCAATATTGTAATACTCTTGCATCGATGTCAAAGAAGGTACTATATCAACAGTAAGTGTCAATTATAGAGGGTTATGGGATTTTATTCTTTTGGACTAAGGAAAATGTTCAATGGTTTACTGGGGCAATGACTGCACATCTCAGTAATGAATATGAGAACCACTGAGTGTACACTTTGGATAGAATGTACAAAGCATGGTAATATATAACACAATGAACCATGCAGTGGAGGACAGACTGTTTACCAGTTCAAATATGAGTGTGTTATTTCATGAACTATAACTAATAATAGGGGTGTATGGAAAAAATATACCAAGTATGCACAATGGAACATAGTTGGTGGTAATAGTCTGATCATATTCTGTCATAATCTTTAAAAATTGTTCCACAACAAAGTGTTGGTGAAGGGGTGATTTATGAGATTTCTGCTTATTATGCATGATAGTTTTGTGAGCTCACAACTTCTCCAAAAAAATTAATATTTCCAGGCAGATATTCTTGATCTTTAGTTGACAGTACATTTAATATACTTATGAATACAGTCAAATTTAAACCTACCATATTCCCTTGGGAATTTTATATGTTTTAAAAATATTTTCAAATATGTTTGCCTATTTTATGAGGTTCTTTTCTTTTTTATTATTGAGTGTTTAATATTCTTTTTAATTCTAGACACAAGTGATTTGTTAGATTTATGCTGTTCTCTGATTCAGAACATTTCACTGTTATTTTGTTAGTTTGCATATAGTTTGTATATATTTTGTTAGTTTGATATTCTGATAGAAATAGAAAGTTTAAGAAAGATGCATGGCATAAATTTCACATTTATGAGTAGAGGTAATGTTGAAACCGTATTCATGAATTTGTACCTCTTTTAAAATGAAAACTTATTAGGCAATCAGAAAAAAATATTTACTATAATTTTAATATATTTCTATTGTCACATGTAAAAATTTAATATGAGCAAATTTTCAAACATTTGCTTATGCCACAGTCTCATGCTTTCATTTTATTATTTTATCATTAAAATTGATTATTTAGTGACCAGATGTGGCTGGAGCAGTTGAGCTCTTGTCTCCCACATAGGAGGTCCTGGGTTAAGTTCCCAGTGTCCCCTGAAAAATGAAAATGAACAACAAACAAAACAAATGAAAAAGATACAGGCCAGGTTTGGGAGAGGCAAGATGGTGTTGATTTAGGAGGGCACTCGCTGACTCACTTTCCGAGGATGCCTGATTGGGAACAGGGTCCTGCCCGGGGGTCTGTGCTGTGGGTTCACAGAACAAGAACCTTGGGGACATCAATCTGGAGGCAGCTCGATGGAGTAGATTGCTCGGTAGAGATTTGTGAGTTTTAACACTCCCTGTGGAGTTTAACACAGACTGCTGAGCCCCACCCTCAGGGAAAAAGGCTGGTTTGAGCTGCAACTCCTGCCAGCAACCCGGCGAGAGGGAGCACTCTCTGAGAGTGGGAGGGTTCTGGCGAAGGGTTGAGTGAGGTTTCCTTTCTGTGGATTTGGCTGCCTGGAACCTCTTGCAGCTTTGGGGAACAAAATAGCTAGCTGGGATCAGCACCACGTAGAGGGGAGTGGCAAATCTGCTGAGGAAGCCTGATTTACCCAGCAGCGTGGTGACACTGAGGTTTGGCCCCAGAGGGGGTGGAGTCAGCCAATTTTATCATTCTGCACTGACAAGCATCAGAGCTTCACCTCCCCTGGGGAGGCCAGGAAGTGGGAAGTGCTTGATTAGTTTCCATGAGCCAAGTTAGGGTCCCATTTGTAAAGGGGGTGGTCTAGAAGAAGACTTCTTTTGGGTCCCTTAATTTGCAAAAAATAAAACAAAAGTCACTTTAAAAAATAAAAAATGAACTTTTCTCTTAAATTTTCTTTAAGTGAAGGAAGAGACTAAAGATATTAAGAAGACACTGGGAGAACATACTGAAGAAATTGTAAACATACAAAAAAACATAACAGATATAATGGTGATCAAAGGCACAATCCAAGAAATCAAAAAGACACTGGTCACATAACAGCAGATTTGAACAGGCAGAAGATAGAATTAGTGATGTGGAAGACAATACATCTGAAATCATACAGATAGTAGAACAGATGGACAAAAAGAGAGAGAAAATCCAGCAGGGACTCAGGAATTTAACCGACAACACAAAACACACAAACATACACATTATGGTCATCCCAGAAGGAGAAGAGAAGGGAAAGGGAACAGAAGGAGTGCTGAAGGAAATAATGGCTGAAAACTTCCCAACCCTATTGAGAGAGAAGGATGTGCAGATTCAGGAAGCACAGCACATCCCAAACAGAATAAATCCCAACAGGCCAACTCCAAGACAAATACTTGTCAAAATGTCCAATGCTCAAGACAAAGAGAAAATACTCAAGGCAGCAAGAGAAAAGAGAACCATCTCATACAAGGGAAGCACAATAAGCTTAAGTGCTGATTTCTCAGCTGAAACCATGGAGGCAAGAAGACAGTAGAATGACATAGTCAAAGTACTAAAAGAAAAAAACTCCCAGCCACAAATTCTCTATCCAGCAAAATTGGCATTCAAAAATGATGAAGAGTTCAAATATTCACAGATAAACAGAAATTAATAGAGTATGCCAATAAGAAAACTGCAATACAAGAAATACTTAAGGAAGTTTTACAAGTTGAAAGGGAAAAACAAGGGAGAGAGAGTTGGAGGAGAGTTTAAAACAACTAAAAAGACAAAAACAGAAACAAACAACATATGACATACATTAACTCAAGGAAAATATGGCTGAAGAAAGAAATTCGTTGTGAGGAATAACACTGAATGTTAATGGATTAAATTCACCAGACAAGAGACACAGATTGGCAGAATGGATATGGAAATAAGATCCATCTATATGCTGTCTACAAGAAACCCACCTTCAACCCAGGGATTCCAGGAGGCTGAAAGTGACTGGCTGGAAAACAACTTTACAAGCTGACAATAGCCAAAAAAAGGCAGGAGTAGCTATTCTAATATCAGACAAAACAGACTTTAAATGCAAAACTATTGTAAGAGACAGAGATGGACACTATATATTAGAAAAGGAGTAATCTCTCAAGAAGAGAGAACAATCATAAACATTTATGCACCTAATCGGGGTACCTGAAAATACATGAGGCAAACTCTGGAAAAACTAAGTGGAGAAATAAATGCCTCTACAATTATAGTAGGGGACTTTAATACACCATTATCATCATTAGACAGAACATCTAGACAGAGAATCAATAAAGAAACAAAGACTCTGAACAACACATTAGAGAACCTGGACTTGATAGACATATACAGACACTACACACAAATACATTAGGATTTACATTCTTCTTAAGTGCACATGGATCATACTCCAAGAGAGACCACATTCTAGGCCACAGAACAACTCTCAATGAATTTAGAAAGATTGAGATTATGAAAAGTAATTTCTCTGACCACAATGAAATGAAATTGGAAATCACTAAGGGCCAGAGAAACAGATTAAGCACAATTATATGGAAGTTCAACAACACACTCTTAGACAAAGAGGGGGTCAAGAAGGAAATCTCAAAAGAAATCAGTAACTACCTAGAAATTAATGAACATGACAATAAAACATATCAAAACCTATGGGATGTAGCGAAACCTGTCCTGAGAGGGAAGTTCAAACCCATAAATACATATATTAAAAAAGAAGAAAGAGCTAAAATTGGAGACCTAACTGCACACTTGCAGGAAATGGAAAAACAACAACAAACTAAACATAAAGGAAGTAGAAAGAAGGAAATAACAAAGATTAGAGCAGAACTAAATGAAATAGAGAATAAGAAAGCACTAGAACCAAAGCTGGTTCTTTGAGAATGTCAATAAAATTAACAAACCCTTAGCCAGACTTACAAAGAAAAAGAGAGAACAGAAGCAAATACACAAAATAATGAATGAGCAGGGGATATCACTACTGACCCCACAGAAATAAAGAGTATCATAAGAGGATACTTTGAAAAATTATATGCCAGCAAGAATGATAATTTACAGGAAATGGACAAATTTCTAGAAACAAACAAACAGCCTACATTGAAGAAAGAAGAAATTGATGAACTCAACAGTCCAATTACAAGTAAAGAGATAGAGTCAGTCATCAAAAACCTCCAAACCAAGAAGAGTCCAGGACCAGATGGCTTCACAGCTGAATTCAACCAAACATTCCGGAAAGAGCTAACACCAATTCTGCTTAAGCTCTTCCAAAAAATAGAAGTAGAAAGAATATTGCCTAACTCATTCTACAATGCCAACATTACCCTAATACCAAAACCAAACAAAGACACCACAAGAAAGAAAATTACAGACCAATTTCTCTAATGAAACTAGATGCTAAAATCCTCAACAAAATACTTGCTAATCTCATTCAACAACATATCAAAATGATTATGCACCATGACGATGTGGGTTTCAATCTGGGTATGCAAGGATGGTTCAATATAAGAAAATTGATCAATGTAAGACACCACAGTTTGAAAAAAAAATCACATGATCAGCTCTATAGATGCAGAAAAGCATTCAACAAAATACAGCACTCTTTCCTGATAAAAACACTGCAAAAGATGGGAATACAAGGAAAATTTCTGAATATGATAAAAGGTATACATGAGAAACCCAAAGCTAACATCATCTTCAATGGTGACATCCTAAAAACTTTCCCTCTGAGATTGGGAACAAGACAAGGATGCCCACTATTACCACTCCTATTTAACATTGTCTTAGAAGTACTTGCTTGAGCACTGAGGCAAGAAAAATACATGAAAGGCATCCAAATTGGAACAGAAGAATTAAAAATTTCATTCTTTGCAGACGACATGATACTATACATAGAAAGCCCTGAGAAATCTAAAACAAAGCTTTAGAACTTATAAAAGTTGAGTAATGTCACAGGCTATAAGATGAATGCTCAAAAATCAGTAACATTTCTGTACACCAACAATGAGCAATCTGAGGAGGAAATCAATACAAAAATACCGTTTACAATAGTAACTAAAAGAATCAAATACCTAGAAATAAACTTAACTAAAGATGTAAAGGACTTATATACAGAAAACTACACAACACTGTTAAAGGAAATCAAAGAAGACTTAAATAAATGGAAGAATATTCCCTGTTCGTGGATAGGAAGACTAAACATCATCAAGATGTCTATCCTACCGAGACTTATCTACAGATTTAATGCAATCCCAACAAACATCAACACTGTATTTTTTAAGGAACTGGAAAAACTAACTACAAAATCTATTTGGAAAGGTAAGAGGCCCCGAATTGCCAAAGACATATTAAAAAAGAAAAATGAAGTTGGAGGCATCACATTACCTGACTTTAAAACCTACTACAACGCTACAGTGATCAAAACTGCATGGTATTGGCACTAGGATAGACATACTGACCAATGGAACCTAATTTGAGAGTTCTGTTATAGATCCTTGCATATACAGTCATCTGACATTCGACAAGTCCACCAAGCCCACTCAGTTGGGAGAGAATGGCCTCTTTAACAAGTGGTGCTTGGAGAACTGGATATCCATATCCAAAAGAATGAGAGAGGAATACCATCTCACACCTTATACAAAAATCAACTCAAGGTGGATCAAAGATCTAAATATAAGAGCCAAAACCATAAAGGTCTTGGAAGCTATTGTAGGGAAGCATCTATAGGAACTTGTAATAGTAAATTATTTCATGAACTTCACACCCAAAGTATGAACAGGAAGAGAAAAAAATAGATAATTGCATCTCCTCAAAATTAAAAACTTCTGTACCTCGAAGGACGCTATTAAGAAAAAAAAAGGCAGCCTACCCAATGAGAGAAAATATTTGGCAACAGTATATCTGATAGGAGCCTAATATCCTGCATATGTAAAGAAATCCTACACCTTGAATATAAAAACACAAAGAACCCATTTAAAAAATGAGCAAGTGACCTGAAAAGACACTTCTCCAAGGAAGAAATACAAATGGCTAAAAAGCACATGAAAAAATGGTCGACATCACTAGCTATTAGGGAAATGCAAATCAAAACTACAATGAGATACCATCTTACACCCATCAGAATGGCAGCTATTAAAAAAACAGGAGACTATAAGTGTTAGAGAGGATGTGGAGGAATAGGAACCCTCATCTACTGCTGGGGGAATTGTGGAATGCTCCAGCCACTGTGGAGGACAATTTGGTTGTTCCTCAGAAATCTCACAATAGATCTTCCATATGATCCAGCAAATCCACTGCTGGTATATACCCAGAAGAATTGAAAGCAAAGACACGAACAGATATATGCACCCCAATGTTCATAGTGGCATTGTTCACAATTGCCAAAAGTTGGAATCAGCCCCAGTGCCCATCAACAGATGAATGGATAAACAAAATGTGGTACATACACACAATGGAATATTGCTCAGCTGTAAGAAGGAATAAAGTGCTAAGACATGGAATAATATAGATGAATCTTGAAGACCTTATGTTGAGAGAAGCAAGCCAGGCATTGAAGGATGAGCAGTATATGACCTCACTGATTTGAATTGAGGAAAGTGAGAAGTCTCTGAGAACCATTGTCTGAAAGATAGGTTAACAAGGGAGAGAAAGAGAAGATAACATTTTGATCCATCACCCATAGGGACATAATCTATGGTAAAGTGATACAGTATAGTTGTATATTGAAGGATTGGACAGGTGGGTAGTGATATTACTGGGTTTCATGGTGCAGGGTCAATAGGTGTGTAGATTAGGAAGGGTGGGTTAGAATACCCAGGATAATGGGGGGAGAGATGGGAGGGGGACTAGATGAACATGGGATTTGTGGGTATGATGTTGAAAGTGCAGGAGTGGGAATGCTTTTATGGCAATATGACAAGATTGTGTCAGCAGTTTAGGGCATAGGTTTGGGGGGTATTCATGATGGGGTACATCTGGAATAGGCTTCTGGGCAGTGCATAAGTGTTCATCCGATCATAATGTGTTGTGTCGGGGAGTAGAGACCCACATGGTGAGTGGGACAGAGATGGACACCCATCTTTGGGAGGACTGATTCACCCAGAAACAGACAGGTGGGTGTCTCTTAGGAGCAAGGGTGGCTCCTAATAGGGGAGGATAATCAGCATGTCAAGACCTCTTGCTGCATGTAACTATTAATCTTGTCATCCAATGAGACAAGACAGGGGAGTGTCATGTGCCCCAGGGGGATCGGGAGGAAGGAACAGAAAAGAT
>JAQZBX010098066.1:0-11624 GCA_029593785.1 Cabassous unicinctus | reverse complement strand
GCGCGTCGGAGGCGCCGGAAACTTTGTGTCCTGCGCGCGGAGCCTAGGAGCAACAGGCGCCGCCGCAACTCTGTATCCGCGCCACCCCCACCCGGCCTGGGACTGCCGCAAAGTTACAGTCTGCGCCGGCCTGGATGGGCGGACGCGGGAGCCACCTCTCCCACCTGGGCTGGGCCCAGGTCCCGCGCCACCTGTGTGCGTGTGTGTTCAGACCTGGCCTTCCAGCAGCCCCACGCGTCTTTTATTAGCGGGCCCCTGCTCAGCCTACCGGAAGACCCTCCTCTCCCCGAATGCTTCACCCAGCCGGAGGTTTCCAGCAATGACTGGCGGTTCCCAAGCGGCCGACACGCGTGTCCCTGAGCACGCACACACCGTGCGCATGTCGGTCCCTCCCCTCCCGGTCGTCCCGCGCCCGCGCACACACGGGCACTCACGCGCCGCGTTTGGGCACACACGCGCCCGCTCCAGACCCTGAGGAACCCAGGAGGGCCAGCGTGCAGCTCCGCAGCGGGAATCGGGCCGGGGCTGGGACCTGGGTGGTGTCCCGGGCGGGACCTAGGGGAGGAGCTCGCCGGGCCGGGCGCGCAGGGTGGGGGCGGGCTCGCGCCGCCGCGGTCCGCGCCGCTCCGCCCTCGGCCTCACCGCTCGCTGGATTCCTCTGCGCCGCAGCCCCCGCCGTAGCCACCGCTGAGCCCGCCGCCACCGCCTCTGAGGTAGGCGCAGCGGAAAAGGGCTCGGTCTCTGCTTTGCCCGGTGCGGTGGGCCGGGCCCCTGGGGGAGTTGGGAGGGAGGGGATGGGGAAGGAGCAGGCGAGAGCGAAGGGCCTAGGAGCCGGGCCGAGGGAGCGAGCGGGAGCGGCCCCCGCGGGCCTGGCCGGTCAGCGGCTGGCAGAGCAGGCCGCGCAGGCGGGTGCCGCGCGGACCTGGCCGGGGAGCGGAGGCCGGGGATCCGGAGCCGCCCTCTGTTCGGAGCTTACTGGCACATGTGGGCGGAAGGGCACAGGCAGCCGCGTGGAGACTTGCTCGACCGTGGGTCTAGGTGACCTTCCTCGGCGGCGCCCTCTGGCCCTCGAGCCGGCCAGCGCGGGATGGGCAGGGACCCGCACGCCGCCCACGATCCCGCGTTCAGGTCCTCTGGGATGAGCCGTATGTGACGACCGTAGCCCTTACCCCTGGCCAGGCACGCCCGAAGAAGCTGCCATCCAGCACGGCTCACGCGTGCCGGAGCCTTCACGGGCGGAAAGAGCCATCCAGAGTCGACTTAGGCCGCAGGGCAGGGACTCGGGCCTGGGCGGGAGGGCAGGCCCTGGAAAAGGAGGTCGGGAGTGGAGCGGTGTGGCCGCAGTGGCCGTGTGAGGGATTCCTGGTTGGGTTGCTCATTCATTCACCAAACGCGGCGATGCATGCAAGGAACTGGTTCGGAGCCCGACTTTGGATTTGAGGCCCGCAGCCCAAAGATTTGTACAAGGTCACACAACTAGGAAATTACCAAGCCTCAGTTTTGTTTTTTTGTAAAATGGGAGCAGTTATCTCTCTCCTTCGTGGGGTTCTTGGGAAGAGTAAAAGAGTAACGTGAAGCCTTCAGAATAATGCCTGGCACCGAGATAGCCTCGGGAAAAACGGGGAAACTTACCCTTGAGGCTTTTGGGGAGGATCTGGTAGGGTGCTTTGCTCCATGTGTTATCCTGGAAAGGGCTCAGTAAAGGTAGCCCCTGATATTTTAAACATGATTGTTGCTGTATTATTAACAACCATTTGCGTGCCAAGCATTGATTCACTTTCAGGATAATTCACAAAAAACCCCTGTAAGTTTACATATTGACAAGGTCAAGCTGGGGCAGGAAACTTGAGTGCAGGAGCAGACCCTGTTTAGTCTAGGCCTTTGCCTCCTGAGGCCTCTTGACCAGCTTCCCCAGAGCCTACCTTTGTCCTCTCACCCTAGCTCTGGATTGATCCAGCTCCTGGAGAGTCAGGGTAGGCACTATGCAGCTCTGTCTTCAAGCCTGGGATGGTGCCATCTGGCACACAGTAGGTGTTAGGGAAGAATCTGGAGGTGGGGTGAGTAAATGTGCTTCTGCTTTTTATCCAAGAATTGACTCACCCTTACTGACAGAGTTTTATTATTCCAACATCTTGCACATACAGGTGTTCATTAAGCATTTGTGGGATGATTGAATGGGCATATGTCATAACTGGAGGCCCAGATCATAGTTCCAGTTCCTGGATATCCTTTTTGAGGGGCACATACATTTCACTCACCTCTAGAAAATGGCCTTGCCTAGTGGAGAGTCACAAATATTTAACGAACTGCAATTGGTATGTATTGCATGCATACTGGAGAATTGAGAGGCAGAAACTTTCCGAATTTGAAATAACTGCTTTAACCACATCTTCATTCTGTGACTTTCCAAGTGCCAAAGGGAACTTGTTGAATAAGGAGTCTACCAAAAGCCTGGGTCTGGTGCCCCTTACCTCTCTGGTGGTAGGGCACATCTATGGCTGGAGTTGTCCTGACCTCACTGGGAGATGGATTGCTCTCAGTTGACTGCATAGTTTTATCTCTGCAATTCTAGAATGGGTGTATGAGTGGGGGGCTATTCATAGACATAATTTACAGGTCAGAAAGCTGGGTGCAGGCTTGGAGGGACCATATGGTAAAGAAGTGCCTGTGGGCCTCTGGCCCTGCTGGATACTAGGCAGCTGTGATAAGGGGCGTTCACCCCCCGCCTTTACTGTAAGATGCTGCAGAGGCCCTGAAGTCCACTCTGCCCTTGATGGAATTTCCCACAGGATTATGTCTTTGGTGGTAGTGTCTGGAATGGGCATGCGTATATGCTCAGTGCCTTCCACAGCCTGAGCCTGCAGGCAGCCCCTCATGGTGCCCAAAGAGAGCTTTGGGCTCCCCACAGACTCCTGTGGTAGCTGCTGAGGAAAGGTGACCAGTGGGATCTTTAGCTGGGTCTGGGCACATCCCATCTAATTGCTTACTCTCAGGGGGTTAGGGGTAAGGGTAAGTGGGAGTCTAAGTCCTTTATCCAGCACTGGGCTGGAAAGAGACCTGGAGAGCAGCTTCGGCTCACAATGCAGTCCTGACAAGAGCTGTACAGTCTAGTACAGGTTCAGTCTCTTTCTTGTGCCTGAGTGTCCCCACTATAAAAATGCAGTGATCATCATCACGTCACTCTTTTTGAAGGCATGCTTAGCACCCACCTGGGGGCTTGGCATGTGTGCTGTGATGTTGAATCCTTCTCCCTATAAGCTCTGGGAGTGAGGTATGATTGTTGTTTCCATTTCATGGGTCAGGAGACTTGCACTGAGAGGTGAGGTAACTACCCCAGGGTCACACAGCCTGGCAGGGGTAGAATTGGAATTCAGGGCCTAGTCTGGCTAGCTCCAGTGCTGGTGCTCTCAATTGCAGTTGCAGTTGTGAGGGGCTAATAGATGTGAAATCCCTTTGGAAAGTAGAAATTGCTGTTCAGAGGAGAGATGTAGGTTAGTAGCGATCAGGGTAAGTGTGTATATGGCTGGGCGTGGGCCAGCTGCACTGGACAGAGGTCGGTGGAGTCACCCCTATTTGTTGCAAGGAAAGTGATACTGGGTGTGTATTGGGGAGAAGGGTCAGTTTTCCCTGGGTGAAGGTGGGAGCCATTCTTCCAGGACCTGGCCAAACAGTATTTAGTTAAACAGTTCCTCATTACGGTCATGGAAAACTCGACCCTGCGGTTTGGGGTGACCTTTTGGCAGTCTGTACAGCTGCCATCATTATAATATAAAACATATAGAATGAAAACCCGTAATAAAATACTAGGTATGTTTTTTGCATACTTTTCTGTATTCTAGCTGCATTACTAAGCGCTTTATAAAAACAATCTAATTCAGTCCTTACAATGCCACTGAGTCAGGTGCTCTTTCCCCTTATTCTAGCTGAAGAATAATGAAATGCAGAGAGGTTTTGACTTGCCCACGGTCAAACACTTAGAAAATGGAGTAGGATTTGAACTCAGATCTGCTTGATTCCTGAGTCTGCCTGCCCAAGCACTGTCCATTTATCCCCACTCTGGTCAAGCCTGGCAGTGAGGCTCCAGAAAACTTGAGGTGCCTGAGGTCAGGAAAGAGCCCCACATACTCCTGGGATGCAGACCCAGGACCTCTCCCCTCTATGGGTGAGTGGGCAGGTTGTCCTGCAGTCAGCTGCATTCTCTCGAGTCTCATGGAAGTCTGTGCTGTCGGTGGCCCAGCTCAGGGTGTTTTAAAATAGAAGCAACGCCTGGAAAGCTGGGCTGCCCTATGTGAGACTGTCGTGGGGGGTGGGGGTGGGCAGACAGCTGCATTGGGAACACAGAGCTGCTACCAGAGCACAGGCACACAGGACCCCGAACAAGGGACTGTGCACTGGGGCTGCCTCTTCCTGGCTTGTCGTTGGTGAGACAGTGTGGTGTGGTTTGTGTGGACGTTCCTGACTACATTGTGTTGACCCCCACAGATTGAATTTCAGGGCTGGGCTTGCCTCTTGAGGGGAAGTTGCTTCTCCTGAGCCCTGGTCCCCCAGATTAAGGGAAGGTCCTTTTGCTCTAATCCCTGGCTCGTTCTGATTCCTGCCTCCTACAAGTTGGTGTTGGAGAAACAGAGCAGAGCCTAAGGGTTTCCCACAATTCTCCCTTCCTGAGGGGAATCCTTGGATGATGATGACGATTGCCGTGTTGGTTGGGGTCCTTGCAGGAATCAGATGCACACACAGGTGGTAACCAAAAGAGTTTAATGAAGTAGTAGGGCATCTGACAACAGGTGTGGCTCCTGGTCTAATATCCCCTAGACTTGCACGGGGAGAGGGTGGCTAGGGGAAACCAGGAGGTCCCTGAAATTTGGGATCATGGTCCTGGCAGGACCTGTGGCCTTGGGAAGAGGAAAGTAGTCACTGCCTACCTGGGGCCCAGCAAGAAGAGAGACTGCAGGACGAGTACCCTGACCTCACTGTCTCTCTCCTACACTCCCATTTTCTGCCAGCACTTCCCATTGGTTGAACCCAACTATAAACCCATCAATAACACTCTAATGATCTGCTCTTGGGGCACGGCGCAAGATGGAGAAGGGAGGAGAGTGGATCTGGAGGGGCAAACAGAAAGTTTGGTGTAATTGTTAGCACTTTCACTTACTGAGCACTCATCGTGGGTCAGACACTCCTAAGTGCTCTTCCTGTTTCACCTACTTAATCCTCACAACAGCTCCATTAGAAATGCACTTTACAAATGAGGAAAATGAGACCCAGAGAGTATAAGTGTCTGGGGCTAGAACCTCTGCCGGGCTCATAGCCTGCTCCTGTAATCACTGCTCTGTTGCCAGGGCATCCAGGAAAGTGGCATGGTAGGGTGGCTCCAGGTCTGTGGGTCCCAGCCAATGTTGAGGAGACTTTTTCTTCCAGCTGTTGGCAGGCTGAGTCTTGGGGACCCATGGCCACCTGCGCTCTTTGTCACCCATTACGGTGGTTGCTGGCTTTCTTGGGAACACTAAGCCCCCCACCCAGCCTGGATCCTTCTGATGGAGTCTGTAGAAAAATGGGCATGTGTCAAACTGTCTTCATTGGTCAGGGCTGTAACAAAGTACCACAAACTAATTAGCTGGCTTAAAGAAAAGAAATATATGACCTTGCAGTTCTGGAGGCTAGAAGTCTGAAATCAAAGTGTTAGCGGGACCATGCTTCCTTTTAAAGGGGAGAATCTGTTCCATGCACCTCTGGCTTCTGGTGTGTGGCCGGTAATCCATGGCGTTTCCTGGCTTGTGGCGGCATAACTCAATCTCTGCCTCTGTCACATGGCCGTGTCTCTCTCTGTATCTCTATGTTCAAATTCCCCCTCCTTATAAGGATAACAGTCCTACTGGATTAGGGCCCATCCTAATCCAGGTTGGCCAGATCTTAAAGATCCTATTTACAGATAAGTTCACATTCACAGGACTGGCAGTTATGACTTTAGCATGTCTTTCAGGGGACAAAATTCAGTCCATAACAGTCAAGGTAGGGGTGCTGGTTGGTACCTGGCTCAGGGAGTGAGCTCACTGTTCTCAAGGGCATTGGGGGCTGCGAGGGAGCCTGTTAGGCAGTGAAAGGCTGAGAGGGAAAGAAGGGGGTGTATCCCCTCCTCCAAGAGCCTTTTGAACCAGAACCCCAGGCAAGTCTCATGTACACTAAAGTTAGGGAGCCTCTGCCCTATCTTGCCTTCTGGTCCCAGTAGCCAGGCCTCAAATGGTCACCTGGAAGTGGGTTGTGCCACCTCCAGGCCTTGCCTGATGACCCAGTCAGTCATTTGAATCTGTTCTTGGAGCCTGTATAGACCACTCCAGATAGTTCTTCCTTCTGACGTCTCTGCTGAAACAGCCTGATAGAATCTGGCTTGTTGCAGTGACTTAAACTGGGGTCAGTTTCAGACACAGTGATGGACTTTTTTTCTCTCCTTAACTTTTTAAAAAATTATCAAGATAATATTCACAGTATGGTATATGAATATATCTCAATAAAACTGCTAAATAAATAATTGTGTAAGAAAAGCCAGGGAGCGGATGTAGCTCAAGTGGTTGCACGCCTGCTTCCCACGTACGAGGTCCCTGGTTCAATCCCTGGTACCTCCTTTAAAAAAAAAGAATAGCCAGAAATAGCAGCTATGTACAGCAGGGGAAGCATAGAGGGATTGAGAGATGAAGCATTTTCTTGTTTGATTATTATTATTATTATTATTATTGAAATAATGAAAAAGCTCTAATGATGACTGAGGTGATGAATGTACAACTATGTGAATATACCAAATACCATTGACTGTACACTTTGGATGAATTGTATGCTTTATTAATATATCAATAAAATTAATTAGTTATAAAAAAAGAGATAATATACACAAACTATAAACAATAAGGGAGAATGAAAATTGAGACTCTAATACCCCCTTCCCTCTCCAGAAGCAGCCCTGAGGCAGCCACAATTTGCAGGTTAGCTTGCATCCTTCCACTGCTTTTCCACCCATTCACAAGTATAAAATTTTAAAAAGACATGTATGTAAAAAGAGTTTTCTCCAGTTATACGGACTTGCAAATTTTCTGTGACTTGCTTATTTCATTTCACTATATCATAGATGGCTTTCTACGCTTTGACATATAAATTTACCTCATTCTTTTCAATTACTACATAGAACTCCTTAGTTTGCAAGTACCATAATTTTTATTCATTCATTTCCCTATTGATGGACATTTAGGTTGCTTCTGGGTTTTGTTGTTACAAATAACGCTGCAGTGAATGCCCTCTGATACATATCTTTGGGTTCTTGGGTACTGCTTTATGGTGGGCACCTAGTGGTGGATTACTACTAGGACTAATGAATGCCCATTTAGGCACTACCAGTATTTGCCCTCCAAAAAAGGCTGTACCAGTTGTACTCCCACTTGCCATGAATGTGGGTGACCAATTTCCACATTCACCTACACAGGATATTATCATTTATGTTTTTGCCAGTCCGCTAGCCTGAGTGATCCTCCCAGTCACTCTAAAGTGGGTCCCCGAGGCCTTTAGAATAGAGTCCATGTGGGCAGGTGGGAGGTGCTAGCGGTGGTCATTGTCACCCCCCCCCCATGGTGCAGCAGCTTCTTGCAGAGGGAATGCCTGCTTCCTGATTATATTTGCTTTGTCCCTATTTTCAGATACTAAATTTCTATTTTTTTTTTCTATTATGAATAATACTTTGATGTTCATTGCTCATTTACTCATTAAAGAGACATTTGTATTGAATGCCTACTATGTGTTGGGCCTTGCCATCTTTGTACATGTAGCCTTTTCCATATTTTTGATAGATTTATGAATGACAGGTTCTGGGGTTCTCTGACATTAAGGATGTGATTTAGGGGTAGGTGTGTGTGTGGGAGCTGTGAGCAGAGCATCTGCCACCACCATACAGCTGATGAGGAGGCCGTGTTGCCCAATATGGAGTTTATGGCAAGGGTTATGTTGCTGTGCGATATACTATCCCTCACCCCTGAGCTTCCAGTATGGGCAGGATTTTGCATTCCTCAGCTGGAGTGGAGCTTTCATAATTTGTTCAAGGTCAGCCAGGGAATGGTTGGGTAGGTAGGCTGGCAGGCAGTGGAGGGGAGCCAGGGACTTCTGGACTTCTGTCTCCTAGTGTGACTTACTGATCCTTTTCAAAATCACAGAGGCTGCAGGCAGGTCTGCTCAGCCTGTCCCTGCCCACCCCTCTGCTCACCCATGGGAATGAAGCCCCCAGGTTCTGCCCTGATGCTTTTATCCAGGCAGAGAAGACCTTTGGTCCCAGTCTTTACCGGGCAGCCTTTTTTTTTTTTTAAATAGTATATGGTTTTTGTTTGTTTTCTTTATTAGAGAAGTTGTGGGTTTACAGAACAGTCATGCATAAAATACAGGATCCCCATATACCATCAACACCTAGCATTTGTGTGGAACATTTGTTACAGTTGATGACAGCGCATTTTTATAATTGTATGATTAAAATCCATGGTTTAACTTAGGGTTCACTGTGTAGTGTAGTTCCATGGATTTTTGTTGTTGTTGTTCTGTTACCATATATGTAATCTTAACATTTCCCCTTATAATCATATTCATATATATATTTCAGTGCTGTTAATTGCATTCACAAAGTTGTGTTGCCATCATCACCATCCATTACCAAAACATTCCCATCATTCCAAGTAGGAACCGTGCCCAGGCAGCCTTTTGATTTCTGTCTGTCCAGGGCTGGTTGCCTTGCCCGGGTCAGACTGCATTCTGCTTCCTGCTTTGACTCTAGACTCTAGAGGCCTGGCTTTGAAAGCACATGAGCTGGATGTTGCAGAGACAACTGTGCATCTGTAACTGCACAGAAGGTGAGTGAACCGGAGCAGAGCTGGATGGAAAGAGGGCCCAGGAGGGGCCTGGGCAAAGGTTCAGCCTCCAAGGAGGCTGAAGTTAGAAAACAGGATGCCAAATTCTTTTTGCTCTAGTCCTGGTTTGGAGAAAACACAGGTGGAAATTATTATTTCTACAATAAAATTGTTTTTGAAGTGGGTGCTGAGAAATCAGTAAAAATGGGCATTTTATGGCTGTTTGTAGTTATAAGAAAGCTGAGCTGTGGGAGAGGCAGAGCTGTTTCAGGCTCTTCCTCAATCCTGCCACGTGAAGGCAGCAGGAGATGAAAAGCGGGGACGCTGCTGTGAGGCAAGGTGGGGAAAGAGGAGCAGGCTAAAGAATCATGGCATGGCAATTGGGCCTTTAGTGAAGGGGGACGTCATCGCTTTGCTCTTCTCGTGGGTGTCACCTCAGCTCCAGGAGTGGATTTAACTCCCTTCAGCCAGTGCTTCCTGTGCTGCTGCTTTGCTGGGCACTGGGAGGGGAGGATGCTTCCCTGAGGGCTCCAGCACAAGGAGGCAGGGAAGGGAGTGTGACACACAGATGAGAAAGCTGGCATTCAGACTGGTGGGAATGAAGAGGTTGGCATTTGGGGAAGTGTTTGAGTTAATTGGCAAGTTCACTTATGCACAACTAGCACCTAACAAATGAGGCGCTGTGGGAGCTGGAAGCTGGTCCTTCAAGGAAGGGAGCCCACTGCTCTTCTAAGCTCTGCCACCCCAAGTCCCTTGTCCTTGGACAGTAATCTCCTTCGTGGCCACCTACTTCAGGCTGATGCTCACTGCAGAAGGGGTGTTTTTTGACAGGTGGCTTTGCTTGTTGTGATTTGGGGATTAGCGGTGAGAGAGTGCATTTGGGCAACTGTTTTAGTTTCCTAGGCTGCTTAAAGCAAATACCACAAAATGGTTCGGCTTGAACAATGAGAATTTATTCACTTGCAGTTTTGAGGCTGAGAAAATGTCCAAATCAAGGCATCATCAATGCTTTCTTCCCGCTGCTGGTGATCCTGGTCTCCTCTGCCACATGGCAAGGCACATGGCGGCATCTGCTGGTCTCTCCCTTCGCTTCCTGGTTTTGTTCATCACAGTTTCTTCTTGCTTCTGTGGCTTTTTTCCCTCTCTCTCTGTATTCATTCTGTTTATAAAAGACTCCAGTAATTGAATTAAGACCCATCCTGGATGAAGTTGGCCACAGCTTAACTGAAGTAGGCTCATCAAAAGGTCCTACTTACAATGGGTTCACATCCACAGGAATGGATTAGATTTAAGAACATGTTTTTCTGGGGTACATACAGCTTTAAACCACCATAGCAACATTAGATGATCAACGTTCTGCCGTTTGCCTGAGGTTGGGACCAGTACAGATGTGAAGGCTGCTTGTGTCTGCGGAGGCAGGTCCTAGAATGCCATTTTTGTGGAGTCAGGGGAGCATAGCTGGACAGGCTTCAGGGAGGTCTTCTCTGACCCAGACAGACTGTTCTCCCACCCCACCCTGGGCTGAGTTTGTGGCCCTCTGAGGAGTGTTCTGTCCACTGATGTCTTGCTAGTACTGGCAGGGATGGAGAATGATCTGGGCCCTCTGCTGAGGGGTTCTCCTGCAAGTCTCCCTGGGGCTGCATTACCTCAGCCTCCTGTGCTTCAATATAGGGTTGTCTCGTGTTGTCTTCTCGTGGGAGGGGGCCAGGCTGGGGCACCTGCCTTTAGGCTTGGGGGTGTTCCTCAAAGACCTGGTGGGTGGTTTCCTGGTCTGTCCCTAGGGTGGGTGCCTACAGGGTTTGTTTGGGGAGGAAGGAACAAGTAGGGAGAGGGGAGTCTCCAGGCTTGAAAGAGCCAGTGGTGGCAGCCTAAAATGGATCTGCCCCTGACTCTCCTGTGCGCACTGAGACTTGGTTGCATGGACAGTAGGCTGAGCCACCCATGGTTCCTGCGTGATCATGTGTAATAAGTAACAGCAGCAGCCATAAACAGCAGTAAACAGCTCACTGAGCTGCTCTTCCCTGCCCTGATACAAATGTGAGTTGGGACAGAATTAGCAAAACATCAGAAAAAAGTAAAATAGGATCTCACAATCTTACATTTTAAAATTGTGAAAGTTTGTAGTTGCTTCTTTTACAACATATTCATTGGTTCTGTGGGCTCCCTGTAATCTCTTTGAAGCTAAGACCTTGGTCAGGAATGCAGTGTCCAGTTAGGATATTGTTCCCCTGGTCCACCTTTATGGTGGCTCACACCCTCCAGGAACATGCCATTCCTGTGTTATTTGTGTGAGTACATATATATGTAACTTCACATGGGGATTATGCAGATTGAGTTTGGTAATTCAGGCATATTGGATTTTAAAAGTTAATGGAACCAGCCTTTTGGTTAATTGAATTTCTGGCTTATTGAAGCTAATGATTCTGGAGAGGAAAAGGTGCAGGAGATGACACTTTCTTATGATCCCCTCTTCTGGATGGAGCACAAATTGTGTGCTGACCTGGATTAGTATTTTAATTCTGTGTACATAGCATATTTATGTTTCCTGGCTGCTATAGCAAATACCATGCCATAGGTTGGCTTAAACAATGGGAATATTTTGGTTCACAGTTTTGAGGCTAAGAGAAGTCCAAAGTCAAGGCATCAACAAGGCAATGCTTTCTCCCTGAAGACTGTGGCGTTCTGGGGCTGGCTGCCAGTGATCCTTGGTCCTTGGCTTTTCTGTCATCACATGGTAATGCACGTGGTGGCATC
>JAQZBX010098065.1:0-11619 GCA_029593785.1 Cabassous unicinctus | reverse complement strand
TCTCCACAGCCAAATTCAGACATATTCTTCCATTCCAAATCCTACTTTTCTTTCCTTTTTTTTTTTTAGCTGAAGAACAGATTTTATTTTTCATTTTTCCAAAATACTAAATTAGTACACAGCATAGTAATTAAGCACACAATATACATTGATATATCCCATCAATAATCCCCAAAATGGTTTTTTAAGACTTACTTTGAGATTCCTTAAAAAGTTACACAGAAATACTATTCTTAAATGACATTCATCAAAGTGATCATTAAGAGGAGTTACTGCAAAAAAAAATTTTAGTGTAAAAGATATCTCAATCTCAAGAAAGTAGGAACTTTCTGCAATGGAAGTAACTGAGCTGCCCCTCTGTAGCAGAGCTACATCAAAAAACTAGGTTGATAGAGGAAACAGGCATGACTCAAAGTTTATTGAAGAGAAACAATTTGGATAAAATATTTTGCAAATGTACTAGAAGTTCATATGAGATACTCAATGTGGTGAATTGTATTGTAATGCAAATTACTATGATTATTATTCTTATATAATGTTAGCCTGTATTATTTTAATGACAAATAAGTTATAAATAAATAAAATATTAAGATTACAAATTCTAACATTGTATATACTACCCCTTCATATTAAGTTTTCCATATATAAAAATTAAATAGTTCTGAAATGTTACACCTCAAGTTATTTTTTACATAATGGTAGTTTTTAAAAAATATATTTTAAAAGATGCTTAGATTACATAAATGTTACACAAAAATTACAGGGATTCCCATGTTCCCCATCTCCCACACCTCCCATAACATCCCCCATAAACATCTTTCATTAGTGTGGCACATCACCTTCAATGGCTATACACATCCTGGGGCTTTGCCACTAAGCATGGACCATTGTTCACATTGTAGACCACACTCTCTCCCACACAGTTCTGCATGCTATGTGCTTATGTAAAATGGCCTATATCTGTCATTTTAATGTCACTCAGGATACTTCCCAAGTCTTGAGAAAGCCCCTGCATTACAGCTCTTTTTCCCTTCCCTGTCCCAAAAGCATCTAGTGGCCACTGGCTCCATCTCACTGTTACAATTTCTTCCTTGCTTGAATCACAATATGTCTACAACAGAATACCATTAAGTCCACTCTAGTCCATAGCTCTTCCCCCAATCCTGAGAAGTCTTGGATGGTGATGTCCACTCCACCTCCAACTGAGAGTGGGCTTATATCCCATGGATATAGTGGATGGAGTTATCCTGCCTGCAGCTGCAGGCTCTCTCCATTCCCTGGGATGGCCATTGTCCATCATCGTCTCCTCACCAGGTGACTTGGGTGAGTCCATTGAGCTGTAGAGTAGGAGTTGCAGCTCCACCGAGATTCCAGGCACAGCTGGCACATGGACAGGCCAGAGGCTCCAGTCTCTGGAGGTACACCTACAAACTCCAGCATCACATATAGGTTTGAATAGAAGGAACTGATGGGACCATGTGCAGGGAGTCCAGCTCTTTCAGTCTCAGGAATGCAGATTCCAAAGTAGAGCCCACTGATAAGACATCAATCTCTGGAGCTATCCCCCCTTCTATAGGACCTGTGTGTCTCCAGAGCCCTCAGGAGCCCCTTTGTGTGGGGTGATATCCACTTTTGTGCTCTATGAGATCCTACTGAGGTGTGTGTAAGTGTTACCTCTGGGATGACCTCCCGACTCACTTTGAAGTCTCCTAGCCACATGAACTCATTTGTCTTTACCTTTTCCACCTTTTATTCAAGGTCTTTTTCCAGTCATATTGCCAGTTGGCACTTGGGATTAATCCCTCATTGCCAGGGAGGCTTATCCCTGGGAGTCATGTCCCACGCTGGGGGGAAGGTAAGGCATTCATATACTGAGTTTGGCTTAGAGAGAGGCCACATTTGAGCAACCAGGAGGTGCTCAGGTGGCAACCCTTAGGCACCCCATAACAGTAGGCTAAGTTTCAATTACAAGAGCAAAGACTCATAAGGCTAGTCATCAATAACAAGAACCTATCAGTGGACCATCTTCTTTTGCCAGACACTACCCCTATCCTCTGCAGCCTCCATTGTAACCCTTCTGTGATCTAAACCTTCCTTGAAGATGAAGCCCATGTAATAACCAAATACAATTAATAAGAAAATGAAATAATAAAGATAAGCTAAATGAAAGAGATAAAACGCATGGAAAGTCAGAAAAAATAAACTAAAATTAAAATATAATTAACGGATTGGGACATTCATAAAATGGGAAAAAACAAAAAAAATTTTTTTTAAATTATTTATTCTTTCCTTTTATCACTGTATTACCAGGTGTCCAGTCTGTAACCATGGCACCTTTCCCCTCTCATTCCCCAGTGTCTCCCAAATTTTCATTTAATTTTCAAAGAAGCTTTAGGTCACAGCAAAGTCACACACAGAATACTGGAAACTCTCATATACCCAACCTACTTCCCCTTTCCTCACCCCATATAAAAACCTTTGTGTATGTGGATTGTAGCATTCTTATAACTGTTATACAGGTAGTGCAACATAGCTACTAAACATTTTCAATGTTTACAATATAGTTTACAATTTAGATGGTACAGTTTAATAATTTTTAATGATATTTACCATGTTCTGTGTCCATTACTTTAAGGTAATGAAAAACATTTCCCATGACCACTAAATACCCCTTGTTTGATCTTTTCTGTTCCTTCCCCCCCATCCCCCTGGGGCACATGACACTCCCCTGTCTTGACTCATTGGATGACAAGATTCATAGTTACATGTCCTGGGTATTCTAACCTGCCCTTCCTAATCTAACCACCTGTAAACCCTGCACCACCGAACCCACTAATATCACTACCCACCTGTCCTATCCTTCAGTATGCAACTATATTCTATCACTTTATCATAGATTATGTCCATATGGGTGTTGGCTCACAACCTACTCTTCTCTTTCCCTACCTTGTTAACCTATCTTTCAGACAGTGGTTCTCATAGACTGCTCACTTTCCTCAATTCAAATCAGTGAGGTCATATACAGTTCATCCTTCAATGCCTGGCTTGCTTCACTCAACATAATGTCTTCAAGATTCATCCATGTTATTCCGTGTGTTAGCACTTTATTCCTTCTTACAGCCGAGTAATATTCCATTGTATGTATGCACCACATTTTGGTTATCCAGTCTTCTGTTGATGGGCACTGGGGCTGATACCAACTTTTGACAATTGTAAACAATGCCACTATGAACATTGGTGTGCACTTATCTGTTCATGTCTTTGCTTTCAATTCTTCTGGGTATATACCCAGCAGTGGAATCACTGGATCATACAGAAGATCTATTGTTAGTTTTCTGAGGAACCGCCAAACTGCCCTACACAGTGGCTGGACCATTCAACAACCCCACCAGCAGTGGATGAGGGTTCCTATTCCTCCACATTCTCTCCAACACTTATATTCTGCTTTTTTTTTTAGTAGCTGCCATTCTAATGGGTGTAAGATGGTATCTCATTGTAGTTTTGATTTGCATTTCCCTAATAGCTAGCGATGTCGAGCATTTTTTCATGTACTTTTCAGCCATTTGTATTTCTTCCTTGGAGAAGTGTCTTTTCAGGTCACTTGCCCATTTTTTAAATGGGTTGTTTGTCTTTTTATTTTCGAGGTGTAGAAATTTTTATATATGCAGGATATTAGGCTCCTATCAGATATATGGTTGCCAAATATTTTCCCCCATTCGGTAAGCTGTCTTTTTATTTTCTTAATGTCCTTTGAGGTGCAGAAGTTTTTAATTTTGAGGAGATCCCATTTACCTATTTTTTCTCTTGCTGTTCGTGCTTTGGGTGTGAAGTTAATGAAACCATTTCCTATTACAGGGTCCTGTAAATGGTTCCCTACATTATCTTCCAAGGTCTTTATGGTTTTGGCTCGTATATTTAGATATTTGATCCATCTTGAGTTGATTTTTGTATAAGGCGTGAGATGGTGTTTTTCTTTCATTCTTTTGGATATGGAAATCTAGTTCTCCAAGCACCACTTGTTAAAGAGGCCATTTTCTCCCAACTGAGTGGGCTTGGTGTCCTTTTCGAATATCAGATGACTGTATATGTGGGGATCTATATCAGAACTCTCAATTTGGATCCATTGGTCAGTAGGTCTATCCTTGTGCCAATACCATGCAGTTTTGGTCACTGCAGCTTTGTAGTATGTTTTAAAGTCAGGTAATGTGATATCTCCAACTTCATTTTTCTTCTTCAATATGACTTTTGCAATTCGGGGCCTCTTACCTTTCCAAATATATTTTGTAGTTAGTTTTTACAGGTCTTTAAAAAATACAGTGTTAATTTTTATTGAGATTGCATTAAATCTGTAGATTAGTTTGGGTAGGATAGACATCTTGAAGATGTTTAATCTTCCTATCCATGAACAAGGAATATTCTTCCATTTATTTAAGTCTTCTTTGATTTCCTTTAACAGTTTTGCATAGTTTTATGTATATAAGTCCTTTACATCTTTAGCTAATTAATCCTAGGTATTTAATTCTTTTAGTCACTATTGTAAATGGTATTTTTTTTTAATTTCCTCCTCAGATTGCTCGTTATTGGTGTACAGAAATGCTACTGTTTTTTGAGCATTGATGTTATAGCCTGTGATATTACTGAACTCATTTATAAGTTCTAAAAGTTTTTTTGTAGTTTTCTCAAGGCTTTCTAGGTATAGGACTATGTTGTCAGCAAATAACGAAGTTTTTACTTCTTCTCCAAACTGGATGCCTTTTATATCCTTTTCTTGCCTCAGTGCTCGAACAAGTACTTCTAAGACAATGTTAAATAGCAGTGGTGAATGTGGGCATCCTTCTCTTGTCCCCGATTTCAGAGGGAAGACTTTGAGGATTCCACCATTGAAGATGATGTTAGCTTTGGGTGTTTCATATATACCCTTTATCATATTCATAAAGTTTCCTTCTATTCCTATCTTTTGCAGTGTTTTTATCAGGAAAGAGTGCTGTATTTTGTCAAATGCTTTTTCTGCATCTATAGAGATGATCATGTGATTTTTTTCCTTCAATCTGTTTATGTGCTGTATTACATTGATTGATTTTCTTATATTGAACCATCCTTGCATACCCCGGATTAAATCCCCCTTGGTCATGGTGTATAATCCTTTTGATATGTTGTTGAATGTGATTAGCAAGTATTTTGTTGAGGATTTTAGCATCTAGGTTCATTAGAGAAATTGGTCTGTAATTTTCCTGTCTTGTGGTATCTTTGTTTGGTTTTGGTATTAGGGTAATGTTGACATTGCAGAATGAGTTAGGCAATATTCCTCCTTCTTCTATTTTTTGGAAGATCTTAAGCAGAATTGGTGTTACCTCTTTCCAGAATGTTTGGTAGAATTCAGCTGTGAAGCCATCTGGTTCTGGGCTCTTCATATTTGGGAGGTTTTTGATGACTGAGTCTATCTCTTTACTTGTAATTGGACTGTTGAGTTCATCAATTCCTTCTTTTATCAATGTAGGCTGTTTATGATTTTCTAGAAAATAGTTCATTTCCTCTAAATTATCATTGTGTTTGGCATATAATTTTTCAAAGTATCCTTTTATGATACTTTTAATTTCTGTGGGCTCAGTAGTGATATCCCCTTGCTCATTCATTATTTTGTTTATTTGCATCTCTTATCTCCTTTACTTTGTTAGTCTGGCTAAGGGTTTGCCAATTTTGTTGATCCACTCAAAGAACCAGCTTTCGGTTTTATTTATTTTTTCTAGCGCTTTCTTATTCTCTATTTCATTTAGTTCTGCTCTAATCTTTGTTATTTCCTTCTTTCTATTTCCTTTAGGTTTAGTTTGTTGTTGTTTTTTTCAATTTCTCCAAGTGTGCAGTTAGGTCTTCAATTTTAGCTCTTTCTTCTTTTTTAATATATGTATTTATGGCTATGAACTTCCCTCTCAGGACAGTTTACGCTGCATCCCATAGTTTTTGATATGTTGTGTTGTCATATTCATTAGTTTCAAGGTAGTTACTGGTTTCCTTTGAAATTTCCTCCTTGACCCACTGTTTGTCTAAGAGTGTGTTGTTTACCTTCCATATCTTTGTGCCTAACCTGTTTCTCTGGCACTTAATGATTTCCAATTTTATTCCATTGTGGTCAGAGAAATTACTTTGTATAATCTCAATCTTTCTGAATTCATTGACAATTGTTCTGCGGCCTAGCATGTGGTCTATCTTATAGTATGATCCATATGCACTCAAGAAGAATGTAAATCCTGCTGTATTTGGGTGTAGTGTTCTGTATATGTCTATTAAGTCCAGGTCCTCTAATGTATTGTTCAGAGCCTTTGTTTCTTTATTGATTGTCTGTCTAGATGTTCTGTCTAATGATGATAATGGTGTATTAAAGTCCCCCGCTATAATTGTAGAGGCATTTATTTCTCCACTTAGTTTTTCCAGCGTTTGCCTCACATATTTTGAGGTGCCCCGATTAGGTGCATTAATGTTTATGATTGTTCTCTCTTCTTGAGAGATTACCCCTTTTACGATTATATAGTGTCCAGCTTTGTCTCTTACAATAGTTTTGCATTTAAAGTCTTTTTTGTCTGATATTAGAATAGCTACTCCTGCCTTTTTTTGGCCATTGTTAGCTTGTAAAATTGTTTTCCAACCATTCACTTTCAGCCTCCTTGGATCCCTGGGTCGAAGTTGGGTTTCTTGTAGACAGCATATAGATGGATCATATTTCCTTATCCATTCTGCCAATCTGTGTCTCTTGAGTGGTGAATTTAATCCATTAACATTCAGTGTTATTACTCACAATGAATTTCTTACTTCAGCCATATTTTCTTTGGGTTAATGCATGTCATATGTTGTTTTGCTTCTGTTTTTGTCTTTTTAGTTGTTTTTAAACTCTCCTCCAACTCTCTCTCCCTTCTTTTTTCCTTTCAACTTATAGAATTTCCTTTAGTATTTCTTGAAGTGCTGGTTTCTTATTGACATACACTCTTGATTTCTGTCTATCTGTGAATATTTTGAACTCTCCATCTTTTTTGAATGCCAATTTTGCTGGATAGAGAATTCGTGGCTGGTAGTTTTTTTCTTTTAGTACTTTGATGATGTCATACCACTGTCTTCTTGCCTCCATGGTTTCAAATGAGAAAACAGCACTTAATCTTATTGTGCTTCCCTTGTATGTGATGGTTTCTTTTCTCTTGCTGCCTTGAGTATTTTCTCTTTGTCTTGAGCATTGGATATTTTGAGAAGTATATGTCTTGGAGTTGGACTGTTGGGATTTATACAGTTTGGGATACACTGTTATTCCTGGATCTGCACATCCATCTCTCTCAACAGGGTTGGGAAATTTTCAGCCATTATTTCCTTCAACACTGCTTCTGTTTCCTTTCCCATCTCTTGTCCTTCTGGGATACCCATAATGCATATATTTGTGCATTTTGTGTTGTCAGTTAAATCCCTGAGTCCCTGCTCGATTTTTTCTATCTTTTTATCTATGTGTTTTACTATCTGTGTGATTTCAGATGTATTGTCTTCCACATCACTAATTCTTTCTTCTGCCTTTTCAAATCTGCTGTTATGTGAATCCAGCATGTTTTTGATTTCTTGGATTGCGCCATTGGTCACCATCATATCTTTTATCTTTTTGTGCATGTTTACAATTTCTTCAGTATGTTCTCCCAGTGTCTTCTTTATATCCTTAATCTCTTCCTTCACTTCATTAAGTTGGTCCATGATATTTGTTGGGAAAGCTTTGATTTGTTGGTCGATATTCTGGATCTCTTCCTGGTTTTAAATTTGTTCATTGTACTGGTCCATGTTTTCCCATTTCTCACTGTGGTTTGTAGTGTTTTGTTGCCCTCTAGTCATTATTTTATCTTGATGGGTTTATTCAGTTAATTAGCTTCTTTCTCTGCTCTAGAGTTTTATTTAGCTGGTGGTTCTATGTGTGTACTAAGTTTTGTCTTTGACACTTTTTCTTCTTATTTTATTTCCTTGCTTCCTTCTATGTTACCTTGAACCAAAAGATAAGGGCCATCGGAATCGAAAGATGTGAGAAAAGAAGGTTGATAGTAATATTGATAAAAGTTAGAAGAGGGGCCAAATAAGACTTAGTGAAATCAATGTTTAACTCTTGTATGCAGTGTAGAGTAATAGGAAATAAAAGTGGAGTACCTACAGTGGACTGGGAAACCAAATAGAGGAATATATATATATAATTATTTAGAAGGCTAGAATGATGAGGAGGGAGAGAAAGCGTGAAGAAAGGGCTGAAAGTAAAAAGTTAATATTAATAAAAAAAAGAAGAAAACATAATAGATAGAATAAAATTCATGCCCTTAAGTTGTGGTATAATGAAAAAATGTGGTGTGTAAAAACTACAACAGAAAGCAGAAGGCAGAAGGATGAAGCAAGGGGATAGCTTGGGAGGCAAAATCTATATAGACAGAGAATGGGAAATCACTGAAGAAAAAGCACAGCAAAGAAGAGACAAGCTAGCAGCACCTAATTAAAAAGAAAAGAGAAAAAAAAAAGAAGAAAGGAAAAAAGAAGCAGGGGGCAGGAAAGAGGAAATAAAAGCAGGAGACAACATATAAACAGAGAAAAACCAAACAACTACACAAGCAAGCATTGAAACCAACCTAAGGAGGAACAGTATTCCTTCTAGGGTCCTTGTGGAACCTCTCAGCCTGCTAGTGTTTATCAATCAATTCCCTTGCAGGGTTCTATCTGTAGGTTTGAGGTAGATTTTAGCTTTTAAACTAAATTAAAAAGAATTCATTTTTTAAAGTGACTTCTTCTTTTTCTTTTTTTTTTTTTTTGGTCAATATAAAGGACCCAAAAGAATTCTTCTTCTAGACCACCCCTTCACTGAGGGGACCCTAAACAGGCTTGTGAAAACCAATCAAGCACTTCCCACTTCCCGGCCTCGCCAGAGGAGCTGAAGTTCTGATGCTTGTCAGTGCAGAGTAATAAAATTGGCTGACTCCACCCCCTCTGGAGCCAAGCCTCAGCGTCACCAGGGTGTTGGGTAAATCAGGCTTCCTCAGTAGATTGAGCTCTCCCCTCAGCCTGGCGGTGCTTCAAGCCGGCTTATCTGTACCCCAAAGCTATGAGGGGGTCAAGGCATCCAAATCCACTGAAGGGAAACCCCTCTCTACCTTCTGTCAGAACCCTCCCACTCTCGGAAAATGCTCCCTCACACCAGGAGCGGCAGTTGCGGGTGTGGGAGTCGTGGCTCAAACAAGCCTATTGCCCTGAGGGTGGGGTTCAGCCTTCTATGTTAACCACCACAGGCAGGCTTAAAACTCTCGAATCTCTACTGATCAGTCCACGCCATAGATCTCCCTGCAGATAGATGTCCCAAGCTTCTCGCTCTGCGCGCGCACACACAGACACCTGGGCAGGACCCTGTCCACAATCGGCCATCCTCAGAGAGGTAGTCCTAACCTGACGCCATCTTGCCTCTCCCTATCCAAATCCTACTTTTTTATGAATCTCACTGAACTATTTGTCTCTGACCACTACAGCATAATTCCCTGGACTCCCCTTCTTAAAGTCAACAGATTTAATGATATATGCAAAATCACTTCACAGCAGAACTTGAATTACTATTTCAACAGCTGAGAGAAGGTTTGGATATACCAGGGGGCAGGAATCTTCAGGCTTTTTTAGGATACTACTTACCAAAATATCTTCTTCTGTCATTTACCAGAGATTGAGTGGGCCTCAATTGGATCTTTGGCATTGGGATGCATTTGGAAAATTTATTTTCTTAAAATCATTATATGATTTCAGAGTAGAGGATAGAAGAGCTAGTTTCCCAGCTGGTACGGAAATGTGTATAACTTTCACACTTTGTACATTCTCAGAGTGTTATTGCTTGTAAAATTACCTAGAAAGTACCTTCTAAATACAAGTTTAACTGTAACTCTTTTCCCATGGATTCTTCCAGAACTTAATCTGAACTTCAAACTTTTATCCAATTAATGTTCCTCTCGGATCAGGCCTCTGTCTGCTCTTGCACACTTCTTCGTTAGTCTTTCTTAAACATCCAGGACCATCTTTTCCAAGCCCTGTTCATTTTCTGACGTGCTCTTCCCTGACCTTTAAATGCCAGCCTCCTCGTCTATTAATGTGTGAATACAACTGTCCCATAAACTTATGTATGGATATTAAATAAAACTTCATTGAAGAGCAGGAAAAATAAACATGGGTGTAGAGGGCAAATCTAAGAAAATATTGGCATCTTTTGAACCCAGATATTGGTAGACCAAGAACAAGGTGGATTGCTGATGAGAAGGAATGCCTTCCCTGACGATGTGGGTCAGTGCAGCACCATTCCTCAATGCCTGGTGAGGGGACCCTCTCCTATGTAATGGGTTCTTAAGGAGACAAACTACAGGAAAATGAACTTATTATTATATAGAATTAGAACAATACATGCATTAGGATACTCCACATGAAGGTAGACTTCTTAGGGGCATTAGGGAGGTCTCTTTGGAGGAAAAGTTAAACTCAGGAGAAAGGAAGAATTATTTATCTACGTTAAACTGTCCCAAATTTTCTCTTTACCTCTGACTGTTCATGCAGAGGGTTGACCATGAACTGGACCTATGTTCAAAACGCCCTACCTTTCCTGTAACAACATTGCTACAGGGGAGGAAATCCCAGAGAAGCAGGTTAGTAGTGGTTGCAGGAATATTATTTCTTTATCATCTGCCCCTCCCCGTAAAATGAATCGTATATGAAGTCAGGGGTTCATTTTACTTGTTCATAAATTAATACCCTATGCCTAGAAATGTTCATGATATTGTTATTTGTATAATTCTATAAATATCATTCATTTTGGGGAGGAATAAATGAAGGACCTGCTCCATAAGACCTTGGGAGCTGAAGCCATTTTACCTTTCACTACTAGGTGGAGGTTTAACAGTCAGGTCTGCTAACTACTTCATTCCTGAATTTAGAAACCGGTGGACTTAAAAGACAGTGCTAAGTGTGGCTTCTAGGAATCTGGTGACTAATTTCTGGAGAGTGTATTTGTGTTGAGGGGAATATAGAAATTTGGTTTTGGATATACTGAGGTGCTTTTGGGATGTTGAAGAGGAGCTTCAAATATCTATTTAAAATTCAAAATAGACTGAGAGAGATTTAAAATTTGTGCACTATCTTCTCTGATCCAACGATATGAATGTATTCCACATAGGTTTTGGCAACATGTTTATAAGATTCAATTAAGTTCTGAAATTATACACTTACAGATGCACATTATCTGCTACAAAATTAGTTCATGTTTTCAAGGTGGTTGCAGGTGATTTGAAGGGTGTAATCCGTAATAAAATTATTTAAATCTGTCAATTTTGCTGAAGTTTGTTGAAAATTATAGTCTTAATTTGATTCCTGGGCCTTTTGTAGGTGTGCAATTGCATTGCTTGTGGTCATGATATTTTGATGTCCTTCCATTATGTATCTCTACAACTCACTGCACAGGAAATTTTGTCTTTATACTGTCTAATGATTTGCATAGGCTCCTTAGGGACTTGGTTGTCTGCTCAGAGCTCTATTAATGAGGTTTCCCTGGAGATGGGGTCTGAGTAAAGGAGACGGGTGAGCAACATGATGCCACATTCC
>JAQZBX010098064.1:0-11618 GCA_029593785.1 Cabassous unicinctus | reverse complement strand
GAGGGAAAATTCTATGAGATGGGGCATGCTTAAGATGACTTTTCAAAGTCAGTCATTCCCAGCTGAAACATGGTAAGGGACCCAAGAAAATGTCACAGACCATCTCCAAAGTGCCTTTGGGAGGGGATCAGGAAGGGCACCCAAACATTCTCTGACAGCTTCCTAAAACTAGGCTTTCCTGTCCTGCTCAGTAAATTCAGCCCTTCACCTAACTGGCCCTGCCGCCTTGAGGAATTGCTGCATCTTGAAGTTTCCACTGCCTCTGTCCCTTCCTAGGGTGGGTTGAAGCAATGGGTCCCCTCAAAGCTGGGCCCTAAGTGATCTGAATTCCCTAATAAAAATACATGATCTGTGATTGGCCATGCTTACCCATAGTCTTGGGTAAGAGAATTTTTATGTCCCTTCTGTCACAATGAGTTAGCCAGGGACTGGATCCCATGTGAGCCTGCTGACAGAGTTAGGTAATGGGCACCTTTAGCCACCATGCAGAGAGAGCAATTTGCTGATGTTTACTGTAATTTATCAGCCTCTTCAACCCATGGTTCCATGGATAACTATACAGTGTTCTTCTGGCCACTGCAGTTTTGAAAACAGTTGTTTCAGACAGTTCCTCATTTAATAGTTCTGGTGGAAGGACTGAGTCCTGAAGCTCCTTATTCTACCATCTTCCTAAAATCCTCTGCTATAAGTAGACTTCTATCAGTTTTAAATGCATACTACAAACTTTACAGCAACCACTAAGAAAATAAAAAGAGAAGGAAAATATGCCAATGGAAGACAAACAATGGAATCATTAAAAAAATTAATTAAAACTAGAGATGGCAGAAAAATAGAAGATAAGATCAGGAATCAAAGAATAATGCAAAGAACAGAAAAGTGTTATACACATAGAAGATATAAATAATCATTTTATATAAGGATGGTCCAAAAACATTGTTTAAAAGACAGAGAGAGGCAATGTCAATAGCAAAACAAAAATCAATTATATTTTGTCTACACGTAAACACTTTAAATATAAAGTCACAAGTATATTACTAATAAAATTATAGAGGAAGTAGTATCATACTAACACTCTTCAAAGAAAAGCTGAAATATCTATATTAATTTCAGAGAAAACAGAGTTCAGACCAAGGAAAGTTATCAAGGTTAAAATGGGGCATTGCATAATGATTAAGAAGTCAGTTTTCCAAGAGGACATACACATCTTACTGTGCATGTCTTAATAACATAGCAAAATATTTGAGGCAAAACCCAATAGAACTGAAGTAGAAATAAACAAATTCACTATTATTTTTGGAGACTTCAAAACACAACAAATATATTTCTTTTGTTGAATTCTATTTAATGCTATTGTGGTCTGAGAACACGCTTTGTATTATTTCTATTCTTCAAACTTGCTAAGATGTGTTTGCTTGATATTTCAGAATGTGGTTTGTATTGGTGAATGTTCTATTTGAGTTTGAGAAGATTGTGTATTCTGTTGTTGTTGGATGGTTTATTCTATAAATGTCAATTAGATTAAGGTGCTTGATAATGCTGTTCACAACTATATCCTTAATGATTTTCTGCCTTCTGGATATGTTAATTATTGCAAAAAGGTGTTGCAGTTGCCAGATAAAATATTTAATTTGTCTCTTTCTTCTTTCAATTCTGTCAGATTTTGCATCAAATAATTTGATGCCCTCTGTTCAGAGTGACATTTCTGACCTTTATGTCCCTTAGAGAATTGACCTTTCTCTCATTATGCAAAGCTCCTATATACATGGTAATTTTTATTACTAATGGAAAGGTGTTAAAATGTGCCCAATATAACTATTTCTTCAATTCTGCCTTGTGGGTGAGTAAAAAATTTTTGCAACATCCTGCAAAATAAAATGGTCATCAATAAATAATGTCTGTCTTAATGAAAGTGACATTTATGACATATCTATTTTGTCTGGAAACATACTAATTTTACATGTGTTAATATTTGTCATATACATGGACTCCCACTTCATTATTAAATTCTATCTTTATATTCTAAATAAATCTATTTAATAGCATATTTATAAAAATGTTTAATTAGGTGTGTCTGTATTTTGTAAGACAGACTTTTATTCAGTTAGCACTTACAAATATAGATATGATTTATTTAGTGAATTAATAATTTAATGCTTTTAGGAATAAATTAATTTTTTTTGAAAAAGTAGAGAAACTAAAGGATATTGGACTCTAATTTTTGTTGATAAGTTTCTGAATCAAACTCTGAAAATATATTTATTTCAGAGAACCTAAAAGTTGTGTAATATACAAGAAATATTGTCTACCAAATTGATTTTTGATATCTATTTCTACAAGCACTTTGCTTTTCAAAAATACATTATTTTATATTATTTGCCTACATTATAATTTTGAAATTGTTATATGTTACCTCTATGTAACCTGCAGATGTATTTCTTTTTTACTTTAGGTTGTTTGGAAATTTCTCAGAATAAATAATAAGAAACAGTTTTAAAGCAAAATATATGAATAGAAAGAAGCATGGAATAAATTTCTTATGACTTGCTTGTTTTTCTTTTAAAACCAAAATATTTCAGTGTAAATTTTCAGATAGTGGAAAAGATCCTAGACACATTTAATTATGAGTAAACATATATTTTCAAATTACATTCAAGATGAATTTCTCAAATATTCTTTTCGATCACAAAGTATGAATTTATAAATTTTATCACTAATTGTAAAAGAATTGAGTTATTTTTTGAAGTTTTTAAAAATCTAATGGTGGCAAAATATACTTTCCTTTTATTTCTAATTTATGATTTATTTTTTACTAAATTAGGGACAACTATTAAATTTGACATTGCTTGATCAAAAAATTTGGCTATACTGGGAAGCGGGTGTGCCTCAATGGATAGAGCTCCCATTTACCATATGGGAGGCCCCGGGTTCGCTTCCCGGGGCCTCCTTGTAATGTCAGGCCGGCCCGCGTGGCCCGGTGGGCTGATGCAGCAAGACCTCACAACAGGAAGCGGGTGTGGCTCAATGGATAGAGCCCCCGTTAACCATGTGTGAGGCCCCGGGTTCGCTTCCCGGGGCCTCCTTGTGAGGGCAGGCCAGCCCGCGTGGCACGGTGGGCTGATGCAGCGGGACCTCACAGCAAGGGGGAGATAAGCAGACATGGAGAAAACACACAACGAATGGACATAGCAAGCACAAGCAGCAAGGGGGGGATAAATAAATAAATAAATAAATCTTGAAAAAAAAAATGACTATACAAAAGGCCAATGCTGAAATAAATATGCAATAAATTCCAGATAATGTTCATGTTAGCTACTTTAACTCATTGATTTCACAATTTTGAGAAGAGTAACTGAATTGAGGATTAATATATACACTCTTGAAAAGCAATGTCTTTTAAAACACTCTTTAAAATATTCTCTTCCTTATCCCAATATTTCCACCTATTAATAACTTACTTTATATTCAATGGGATTTTGCCATTTTAAAACCAAAATAAGTCTTTTTACACTAATAATAATGAGTGGTAGTGTTAGTTTGGAGAACATACTTAAATTTGAAGTGGAAGTTTATCTAGCTATTTTACTAGCAACAATTATTGAACTATCTCAACAGCCCAGATTTGTTGAACAAATATATATACAAGAAATAAATTGAGTAATTTTATTTTATTTTTCAATTAAATGGATTTATTTAGACACTCTCATGGAGGATACTGTACAATAACTTCTTTTCAATGTTTTCTCAGTAGTCAATCATACACATTCGTAAGGGCTATTTTCATTTCTTTGTTTCTGAGAGAGTAGATGATGGGGTTCAAGTTGGGTGTGATAATGGAATAAAATACAGCATCCAGACATCCTTGGATAGGAGAATACTTTGAGGTAGTTTTTGTATACATGGAACTCACAGATACCTAAAGCAAGAGAAGAATGGTCAGGTAAGTAAAGCAGGCCAAGAATGCATTCCAGTGACCCTGCTCATGATGAATATTGATGATGGTTGAGATGTTATAGATGTAAGAGTAGGGTGAGAACAAAGGCTCCAGTATGATGGAACTGCTGGGAATAAAATTTACTTTTTCATTTGCACTGCATTCAGCACAAGAATGGCTTGAGACTGGAGGAATGTCACAGAAAAAGTTATCAATGGTGTTAGTTTCAGAGAAGGAGAAGGAGAAGGCATTGATAGTATAGGAAACCACATACCTAGGCAGTGGAAGCAAGCTTCCAGCAGAAGTTCCTGCTCCTTACAATCCAATAAAGCACAGCCTGTAGATGGCCACACCGTAGTCATAAGCCATGACAGTGAGTGGAAAACAATCAGTGTGAAAACAGTGTGAAAAATAGGTAGAATTGAGCAACACTCTATGGGAAGGAAATAACCTTGGATCCCAAGATGTCATTGACAATGGCCTTGGGCATGGTGACAGAGTCTAGTCCATATTTTCACACCCAGTAAAATATTTTGAAATCAGTTGGACCAATAACTCAACTTAGGATAACATTAATAAAAAAGTAGTACTTTGTGTATATTTTGTACATGAGGCAGTGTTAAATAAAATTAATGCATCTTGTCATCATAAATACCTTACAGTGTAGCTAAAATGTCTTATCAAAATTTTTGTTAAATAAATTGAGTCAAAGAATATTAAAGTAAGTTGCTCAAGGTTGTAAAATAAAAAATGGCCAAGCTCGTTTATAATCCAAGTTAGGCCTAATTTTCAATAATATAAATTCTCTCCTTTGGCAATAGAGCAAGGTCAATCCTTCCAAGAGGAAAATAATATGGGAGATATTTCCATCATTAAAAACAACAATCTAAATATATTCAAAATTAGAAATCTGTTTGTTGGGAAGGCTGAAGCACATTATGTATTGTTAGACCATGTGCATCCTTTTAAAAAAAATACATTTTATTTATTTGTTTATTTAATGATACTCTAGATTACATAAATGTTACAGAAAAAATATAGGGGATTCCCATATGTCCCACTCTGTACTCCTCCCACACATTGCCAAATTAACAACATCCTTCATTAGTGTCACACATTTATTACAATTGAACACATATTGAAGCATTGTCCCTAACTGACATCATACACTCTGTCCTGCACAATTTTGTAAGTTATGACAAACTATATAATGGCTTGTATCCATTATTTCAATGTCATGAAGGACAATACCAATGTCCCAAAAATGCATGCATACTACACCTATTTTTCCCTCTCCCTCCCCTCAGAACCTCCAGTGGCCACTGCCTCCACATCAATGATAAAAGTTCTTTCATTGCTAGAATAACAATAAGTCTATAGTAGAATAATAGTAAGTATATTACATCCATTGTTCATTCCCCAATATTGAAGATTTTGTGATGCCTTTAATTTAGAAGGGACTTAGATCCCATGGAGCAGATGGATAGGAGTATCATCCTTGCAGTTGCAGACACCCTCTGTTCCTTAGGATGGATATTGTCCATCATCATATCCATTTAGTTGTCCTGGGTGAGTCCAATGAACTGGGGACTAGGTGTTGCATCTCTGCTGAGATTCAGAGCTCAACAAAAACTTGGATGGACCAAAGATTTAAGTCACTTGGATGTACACCTATCAAATATAGCACATGCTATAGGTTCATATAGAAGTGGCAGAAGAACCATGTGTAGGAGAGACACAAATGAGTCCAACTCTCTTGTACTAGGGAACATCATTTCCAAAGTAAGGCCCACTGGCAGGGTGCCAAACTCCTGAGCTGTCTGCCCTGCTTATAGTGTCGGAATGTCTCTAGAGCCCTCAGAAGCCCAGTTATTTGAGGCAATATTTACTGTTGCAGTCAATGAGATCCTGCTGAGACATGCATAAGTGTAACCTCTGGAGTGATCTCCCAACTCACTTTGAAATTTATTAGCCATAAAAACTTGTTTGTATTTGCCCTTTCCCCCTTTTGGTCAAGGTCTTTTTCCAGGTGCATTTCTAGTTGGTGCTTGGTGGTAATCCCTGTGCCAGGGAGGCTCATCACCAGGAGTCATATCCCACATTGGGGGAAAGGGAGGTAGTGAGTTTATATGCTGAGTTGGCTTAGAGAGAAGCCACATTTGAGCAACAAGGAGGCCCTCAGGAGTTAACTCTTAGGCAACATATATAATACTAGGTTAAGTTTCAATTTCAAAAGAATAGGTTCATAAGTACAATCATCAATATCAAGAGTCCTTCACAATTGTCATCATCCTTCACTAGGAAACACCAGGATGGGAATTCAATATTCTTATAGTTATTGTGTGTATTTCCACCCACCATGACAATGCCCCATGAACACTTGAACCCATTCTTATGACTTAGAGGCTTGTCCAGTTGAATATCTCCCCATGCATCCCCCATCACTGACACCCAGAACCAATGATACTCCCCTGCCACAGTTGTGACCATTCTGAGATCCAAAACCTCTCCAACAATGAAACCAACAAAATAAACAGTAAAATTAATAAGAAAATGAAATAATAAAAAATAAAATACAAAAAAAACTTTAAAAGATTTGAAATAAAAAATAATAAAAAATAATAAAAATTCTGTTTAGACATTATGCCTTTCATCACTGTAAGATCTGTTGTCTTGTGTGAATAGTGACATTTTCTTCCATACATTAGCCAAGGGTCTTAATTTTTTTTTCTCTTCAAAGAAGCTTTAGGTTCTTTGAAGATAAATGGTTAATGTTAATATTATACTGTTAATATAAATAATTAATAATATTTATTTATATTAATGACATTGTTACAATTGTACAAATATTGAAACATTGTTACTAATAATGGTCAATGGTTTACATTATGATTTACATTCTGGACCATATACTTTTATAAATTTTCACAAAACTTAAAATGGCATTTATCAGTTATTGCAAGATCATGCAGAACAATTCTAATGTGCTAAAAATGCCCTATGTTCCATATATTATATTCTTTACTCTCCCTTCGCTTGGGGCCTATGGTAACCACTAAGTTTCACTTTTTGCTGAATAAGATTCATACTTGTAATAATATTGAGGGCTTGACATACTGGTCTGTTTTCTATTATTAAGCACTGTCTATGTTCTTGAGGGATTAAAATCCCTCTATTTGACAACATAGCAATACTACCCAGGATGGGAGTTTAATATTTTCTCGTTTAGTGTGTGGATCTTTACCCACTGATATAACACTCTATGACAAGATGAACACTTACGTATTCCATAGAAGCCTGCCCCTGGTGTGCGTGTCCTGTTTGCCCCACCTCCATATCCAATGACCACGTGCATCCTTTATTTTCTTCTCTGCAACATGCAATATTACCTTGGCCTTATTACCTTGGGTATTTTACCATACAACTCTATGTTGTTCTGCTGTTTCCAAATCTCTACTTCCTCAAAATGATGGTACTTTAAATTAAATTAAGGTTTTTTTTTTTGCAAAAGGAAACATTATAATTTCTACTTTTCACCATAATTGTGTAATAAGAACTTGATTTAATCTTCTACTCTATATAGCTAAAAAAAACTGGACAAAATTGAGAAGGCAATATCAGACATCATGCAGGAATGAATTAGCTGAGTGAAGAATTAAGACAAAAAACAAACAAATAAACAACTAGTTAAAACTTATGATCACTCTTGATTTTGCTTGAAGTCAATATCCTGACTGTGGAGACAGAGAAATGGAATGGAAACAGAAAACAGCAAGGTAACTGAATTAAAGAGGAAATCAGAATACAAGGGTATAGAGGTGGCTGGAGGATCTGGGGCAGCTTACAGGTAGGAAGTGAGCTACACTAACAAACAAACAAATCAACTTCAGAATTCTGCATTGGGTCTTGAGATTTGCTGTGTCCTAGGCCACATATGCACAGAATAAAAGTAAATATTTTCAGAGGAAAATGACTTTGTATTGGTCAGATGACCAATTCCAAGCTGTTAGACAGGGTGGAGTAATTCAAACCTCTTCCAGCAGGAGTGGAAAGTCCTCATGTTTAGGTGAAATATTGAACGCAGTCTACAGAAATATCATATATTGGAGTTATGGAGTTGAGCTTTTCTCAGGATGAAAGATATTTGTATGCAACCTTACAAAGCTTAAAGTCGTCTCAGAGAGTCCAAACTGATCTGAAAATCTAACTGCCTGATATAATGAAGCACAACACTCTTTAAAGGAAGAAAACAAAATCCTAACTCTCAACAGCAGAATTTTCAAAGTACACAGTGTTCAGTCCCAAATGACTGGAGATTTCAAAAAGCAAGACATTTTGAAATAAAATAGAAGAAAAAACAGTCAATAGACTCTTTAACAGGGAAAACACTAATGATGGAATTAACAAATACGGACATCTAAATATTTAAATTATGTTCAACTATTTAACAAAAAACAGGATAAAGAGAGGGGGAAAAGAAACACGTAAAATGTCCTGAGATGAAACAGAAGATTTAAAGGATAATTTGTGAGGAAAGCATATCAGATACTTCAAGATAAAAGCCTTGATTTTCTAAATCTGATGAAATCTTCTAAAATGATACCCCTCAACTAAACTACATCTTGCTGCAAGATAAAAACAGATGCGTGCACACACATACCACAAAACAGAAAAATACATGATAAACACATTGCTTAAAGTTGTTTCAGGAAAGCAAACTTCGGAACCCTGGCGGTGTGGGCTGTGGACCGAGCAGCAGAACCCAGATACCTTCAGCCGTCCAGGAGAAAGGTGGCAGCACTGACGGGACAGGGCTTGGAGCTTCTTGTCCTGATCCTTTGCTCGCTGGCCCAGGCCGGATGGCGAGACGGAAGCGAAGGTAGGACCAAGCATGGCTGAGACCCCGCCGGCGCCCACAGCTGGTGCGGAAATTTGCAATGCACAGCCGGGGAAGGGCGGGGAACTGAGGCCTGGAGAGCCCAGCCGTGCTTCAGCCTAGGGAGCAGACCAAGGGGGTGAAGCGGGACCGCAGCTCTCCTTCCCTACTCGTCGGGCTCGTCGGTAGCCCTCCCCTTCTTCCTGCAATATTCTGGCGATGGACGTGCCGGCTTCGCAGCACGCCTGCCGCTGCAGCAGTAACAGTGCATCTGGAGGACCCGCCGTGGCCGGGTTCCCCGTTGCCCTTCCTGCTGCTGACCTGCCTGAGCAGAGGCGGCGGCAAGCACCACCCTAATTATCTGATGGCTAAGGAACGCATGAACCTGATGGACATGGCCAGGCTGAGTATCAAGACTTGAATGAATCAGCTCTGAACCTGGGGAGGCCTCTGGACTCTGATCATGCTTCTCTCCAGCAATTTTTCGTAATGATGATGCATTGCCTGAAACTCGGTTTGAAAACCAAGAAAACTTCTCCTGGACAAAATAAATCTTTCTGGAGGCCTCCAGTGGTATAAAAACTTGTTGAAGAAGCTGCAGAGATAACAGCAAATGTTAAAGATCTCCCAGGACTTAAGACACCAGTAGGCAGAGAAAGAGCCTGGCTTCTTTGGCTTTAATGCCAAAGGAAAACTCTCAGAGTGTATGAAAGCTTTGATCAATAAAAAGAAAATTCTCAGCGAACTCTATGAGCCCAGTGCCCTTATGATGGAGAGAAGGAGCTATAATTGTTGGTCTGTTGGTGGTCTTAATGTCATTGATGCCAGTTTCTGTATGAAAGGAGAAGATTTGGATTTTCAGGTTAGAGTTACAGATTTTTCTCCCTGGAGCTGCCGGCGCCTGGGTTCTTGTCATGAGGCAAGAAATGGAATTTGCTATGAAGATGCTGGAAAAGGATGACTGTGAGAAGCAAGATGCCCTGGTGTTTCTACAGCAGCAGCTGGATGATCTTAGGCATGAAATTGCCTTTAAGCTGCAGAGTTCAGGCTTAGGAGTAAAACAGAAAAGTGAACTCAACAGTCACTTCAGAGAAAACTAATCAGATGGCTGCTATCATTAAACAACTTGAATAAAGAATATGCCAGGCTAAAGCGAGGCTGCCAGTCTGCTGAGTTGGACTGCTGGCTTTTCGAACAGGACTTTGGGGAAAAGATCAACAGTCTGAAACTGGAAGTGGAAGAGCTCACCAGGCAGTGGCACAGGCTTGAAATAGACCTTAAAAGGAAAGAGAAATAATGTTACAAAACAACATGAGGAGCATCTCAGGAAAGGGCACACAGAAGCCAGAACCCAAAATGGTTGAGGAGTAGAATATTCAAGAGGAAAATATTAAACTAAAAACACCCTTTGAAGAAAGACACAGGCTCCGTTCTCACCCTATGGTTGAACAGAATCACCCATGGGTCTCTGAAAAGCCCCAGTTATGTCAGTTCTGCCAATAAGATTGCAACATAAGCAAGAAAGTGTGTAAGAACTGCAGAGGAAATTTCTGTAATGCTTGTTCAACAAATGAACTGCCTCTCCCTTCAAGTATGGGGTGAGTCTGCTATCCTTGTCACAAGCATCTGATAAAGCAATATTCTACCAGTCCATCTTAAGACAAGAGGACAAGAGCGAGACCAAAACTTATGCAGGGCCAGTCTCTACCTGTGTTAGATGTCAGGATTCCCTAAAAGCTTTGTTGTTAGAATCAACTATACAGGTGATAGAGAAAAATTATTTAAATACATCAGGTCCAGGGAGAAAAGCCAGTGGTTGATGGAACTGGAAATTTTGCTCATTTTCCCTAATGACTGTATGAATAAAATTTATTCAACTGACCCTTTCTCTTCTAAATCTAAATACCCCATTTTGAGGGAATTCTTGTATGGCATATCTTTGTAAGGATTATCGCTCATTTTTATGAATAATGATAATAAGGGGATGGATATAATAGCATTATATTTAGCAGATAAGGCTAAAAAGGAAATGATCATATCTCTCTGTTACGTTCAAATTCATGGAGAAAGATAAATGTTGACAGATCAAAATGACAGATGTTACATGTTTTCACAGGTGCTACTAGACAAACACTATTTCCTCTTCATTCCTTCTACTTACCATTTTATAAGCTATTTCTACCAAACTGTGAACCCAAGCTCAGGGAAAAGAAATAGAAATTAAAGAGTGATATAAATCATGGATTACTTAAAACAATATGATATGTGAGGACCAGAAGGTTTCTGGTATTGGCATGCAGATTATTTCATTATCAGAATAAGAAAGAATATTTGCAGGTTTTCCCCATAATGATTTCAAGAGAAAATATTTGTCCTTCTCAGAATCTTCTACCACAAAGCAAGCCAACTTTCTTCCCAAGTAATAATAGAAATTGTAAGGAGTTTTAAAATAAAGGCTTTGCTTCTTCAAATGGAAAGTATTGATGAGAAAAAAAAAGTTAGGTCAGTTGTAAAGTAAAACAAATTCAATTTATCCCCGGCTAAGAACAAATATCACAGAAATGGTTATTAAACTGCCAGTTGTTACTATAAGGAATCCCTTATGTTCTGAGCTAAGGTACAGAACTGCTGGCAAACAGGTTTCTTGAAAAGGGCAATACTCAGTCATCTCTTAGTAAAAAAAGTCTTTGAGGGAAAGGAGGAAAGGATAGAGATAGAATGCATTATTTTGATTGTTACTTGTGTCCAGATTTTATTCCAATTAAAAACTAAGAAGATACAGTTCAATTACTGATTTAAAATTCTGGGGTA
>JAQZBX010098063.1:0-11616 GCA_029593785.1 Cabassous unicinctus | reverse complement strand
GAAAAATAAGAGATGCTCATCGACGAATTATGCTCTTAAATCACCCAGACAAGGGAGGATCTCCTTACTTAGCAGCCAAAATCAATGAAGCTAAAGATTTACTAGAAGGTCAAGCTAAGAAATGAAGTAAATGTATGATGAATTTTAAGTTCATATAAATTTATGTATGATTACCAACTTTTTATAATAAAATGCCTCAAAGCTGTAATTTTCAAGAAATGATTTGGCACAAAAAAAAAAAAAAGAATCTGTTTAGGCAAAGGCACTTGTCAGAAAAGGCCTTGATTTGCTTTTCAATAGCAAATCCATGAATGCTGATACCCCAGCTTGGCATTCCCTTCAAAGGCCAAGGGCATATCTTCCATTTATTGGGATCTTAGAGAAAAGCTCAGTATTTCCGTGCTCCCTGAGACAACCCTTGGATTCTGCCCCCAAAAGATTCCACTGACATTTAATCCTCTATGGTCAACTGTGCAATGACCTCGAGAAAGATAATGTGATTTTTGGCTGCATTAGCAGAAGTATGGGATGTAGACTAAAGGAGGTGAAGTTCCACTCATGAGAGAGACTATATCTGGAGTAGAATGTTATGTTCAGTGCTGAGTGTCAGTTTACGAGGCAGACAGACAGACTGGAGTGTATCAAAAGAGGATCCACGAATGGGAGGCACTCAACATCATGTCATATTAAATTGGGCTGTTTATCCTAGAGAGGACTTGGACAGTGTCATAACCGGCTAGAAAGGCCAGTGGGTTTTACAGGCAGGGGCCGGGTCGAAAGGGTCAGTTCGCCAGGGATGATAAGGGAATTAAGCACCCACCAGCTCAACGATATGGTTGGCTTTGTAGACAAGAAAACTGGTGCTGAGCTGAGCGTGGATACCTCTCTCCAAGACGAACAAGGAACAACCAGAAACCATCGCTCCAGAAACTCAAGCGCCCTCTGCAAGGTTCCGCAACACCCTCAAAACGAAAGGGAAGTGAGTGCCCGTTGGCGACACCAGTACCTAGCCCGGGCCCTTCTCCTTGAGCCGCACCTCTAACTCCAGGAAGATGATGTCTGCCTTGTGCAAAGCGGCCGGGGGAGGGCAACTGCGGGGTGGGAGAAGCCGGGCCGGGCGCAGCGAATGGCCGCGCGGCTCGCCAGCAAGGGGGCCCAGAACTAGTCTTGCGGGTCCTGGGGCACTGGCCGTAGAAGGGCCCGGGAGCAGCGCCTGTGCTTGGGACTGCGGGGCCTGGACGTGGAGAGAGGAGGAAGGGAAGGATTGGGGGATCCCAGTCTTCCTGAGCAGGATCCGAAAAGTAAAAATCGCCGCGGAGAAGCGAGAAGGAACACCACACGTGCGCGCGCCGCAGCTATGCGGACAAACCCGCAACCTCCGTTCTCAGGCACGGACGGGGTTCGAACCCGCGATCTTCGGTTTACGAGACCGACGCCTTACCACTTGGCCACCGCGCCTGACAGCCGAGCGAGCGCGAGAAGCTCTCAGTGGAGGGAGGTGGCCGTAGGCGCGTGGAAGGGGCGACGCCCCGCCCCCGGCTCCGCCTCCGCCCGGCTTCCCAGACCGCCCCGCCGAGACCCCGCGCTCTGAGCGCCGCCACCACTCGGCTCAGGTACGGGACTGCGCGCCACGCGCTCCCGCCTCGAGCGCCCCCCAGGGGCCCGGCGCCCGCCGACAGCTGGGTGCTGCGCGGCCGCGCCGAGGCTGGCGGGGGCTTCGCGAGGCGCGGCGGCCGGAGCCGAGGTTCCTGCGGCGGAGTTGCCGAGAGCCTGGAGCTGGAGAAGAGCCACCGACGCCGACGCCGAGAGGACGGAGGCGGAAGCGGAGGCCGCGGAGCGAGCGGGGCCGGGCGTCCGGGGCTGGCCGTGTGACCTTGACAGGGTCATTTCCGTCCGAGTCGGCGGGATCCTCGGGCAGGCCGGGAGCTCGGGCCGAGTCGATGGGACCCCAGGGGGCCAGAAGAAGGGCGGTGCAGGGACTGACGGGGCAGGCGCTGGGAGGAAGATGCGGAGAGAAGGGAGGGGCGGGGGTCGGGCTACAGGGGCAAGGGAGCGGCCGGCTGTGTAAGTAAAACCGTCTTCAGTTTCCTCCTCCCCGCCCCGCCAGCTCCTGACCCAGGGCAGAGCCGACTCTGATTCTACCATTTAGACGAGAGGACCTTGCCCACGGGAAGCAATGTGGGTGCACAAGGAGCTGCCCCCAGCATGTTCGCGGCGAGCCCGCTGGTGAGAGTGAGCACCGGGAGGCAACCTCGGAGCACATCGGAAGCGGAGTGGATGAATCTGGCGGTCTGTCATACCACGGAGCAGTAGGTCGCCATCAAAAGGAATGATCAAGGCCCAGAAGGAATGACAATCAACATGGATGGATAACAAAAGCACGTGTGATGTTTTAAAAAAAAATCAAGAGGTGGGGCCATAATACCATTTATTAAAGCAAAGAGAAAGAAACAGAGAGCATGTCAAAGTAGAAACATTTATTGGAACAACATAAAAGAGAGAGGGAGTTGGGGGACAAAGAGGACTTTGAATTTATTGGTCATGCCTTTTTTCTGTTCTATAGAAGAGGCAAAGCTGAGGGGGTGGAGAAGTGAGTGCTTATTATGTTACTCTTTATACTTTCTTTGGTAGATCTTTTATTTTCTCAAATTTAAAAAGAAAAGCAAAGGAAAGGAGCTCTCTCTGTCCTTGCTTGGCCTGTGGCCACAGCCACTGTTCCAGAAGAGACCTAGTGGGGGGTGGGTGGGAGAGGAGGAACTCCCTCAGGGCAGGGCCTGATGCCCCCTGGGGTCAGGCAAGGATATGACCAGGCGCAGTGGCCCTGAGTACCCAGCCCTCCAGTGCACCAGCGACTGCAGGGGAGCACAGACCCCGGCAGTCACGCTATTGCCCACCCTGCCTCTACCTCTGCCAAATTCATCCTTATTGATTTGTAGAACTGGATAAAAAGCATACATTGTGGAGTGTAACCGTTGGGGAATTTGATGTAATTATGAATTCCAAAAATTGGATCATGCCTGTAATCTGATCTGTTAATCTGGGCATGATGGAATTATGATTAGGGCGTTGACTGGGCCATGTCAGTCAGTAGGGCGTTGAGCCCCACCTCCTGGTGGGTGGGGAATTGAATTTAAAAGGCAAGGCAAAGAACAGAGTTGAAACAGTCTTTGAGAAGCAGCTTTGATGTTGGAAAGAAGGCCCCAGGAGAAGAGAAGTGAACCGTTTGCCTGATCGCCTACAGCTGACCTTGTGGAGGAAACAGGAGCTAAGCCCGGAGAGAAATGCAGCCCCGGGAAGAGAGGAAGCCAAGAAGCCTGAACCCTGGGCAAATGCCGGCAGCTGTCTTGCTCCAACACGTGACAATGGACTTTGGTGAGGGAAGAAACATGCTTTATGGCCTGGTAACTGTGGACTTCTACCCCAAATAAATACCCTTTATAAAAACCAACCCATTTTTGGTATTTCACATTAGCACCCCTTTGGCTGACTAATACATGGAGATTTTGGAGAAACCAGGGTCGTTTTTAAAGGCATTAGGAGAATTCAAAGAACATGCAGTCTTGCCACCAGAGAGAAGCACAGTGTGTGTGTGATGCATTTATTCTGAGATGCATGTTTTTACACATTTTAACAAATTAAAAATCAGGATGACAACTGATTACAATTGATGGATCAAAATTAATTGGCAATTTTTGGGGGGGCTTCCTTTTCAGTGGCACAGAAAATAATAATATTTTATCAATTTGACAAAATAGAGTTAGAATCAGACTCATAGTTGCACATTTGTACATTTTATGGTGTGCTGATTTTTCTCATCATTGTGGGATGGGCATTTCCCATGTCCTTAAAAGTGGATCTTTCTTGAATCCTTTCCTCTTTGACCCCCTCCTATGAGTCATCTTCAATCTGGGGCCACACTGGGGTTGTTCTTTAGTTGGGTCACGGTGGGCCCATCCAGGTCCACTTCTCAGCTGGGGAGGCCTGGATATTGTCCTTCAGGAGTGAGCAGCCTGAAACGGTGGTCTAACTTATGTTTTCTAAACTTATTATTTTTCCTTTTTTGTTGTTGTCTTTTTAAAAATTTTTAAACTTCTTTAATTTTAGTTTTATGCTTACCATTTTTAATGTAGAACTTTTGCACTGGCAAAGAAGCTCTGAAACTTGACCAAAAGGTAAGAGCTGATTCTGGAGCACACAGCTCCTGGGTGGCAAGAATCAGGCCGTACTCACCTCCATGTGGTATGGTGTCAAGAGCACCCTGTCATTCATTCATTCCATCCACAAATCCTCACTGAGCACCTACATGTGCCAGACACTGTTCTTGATGCTGGGGCCATGGCAGTGAACTAACCAGCTAGATCCTTACCCTCATGGGGCTTCTACAAATAGTAAAGCACCATAGTATGTCAGGAAGTAGTAAGTACTAAAGAGAAAAATGAAACAGGGAAGAAGGAGAGGGAGTTCTGAGTGTGGGCAGGGAGGGCTGCCATTTTAAATAGGGAAGTGTGGGAAGCGGCTGTGGCTCAATTGGTTGGGCTCCCGTTTACCATATGGTGAAGGCAAGCCGGCCCACGCGCGGTAGGCTGACGGCCCGCACGGCTCGGTGAGTGAGTTGGCGCAACAAGATGACGCAACAAAGGGAGACAAGCAGACACAGAAAAATGCACAGCAAATGGACACAATGAGCACAAGCAGCAAGGGGGGGGTGGGTAATTAAATAAATAAAAATAAATCTTTAAAATAAATAAATAAATAGGGAAGTGTGATACATTGAAGGCAGCCATGAATTCTTTGCGGCTTTCCCCATCCAGAGATGGAGTCTATGGGTTGGCCATATGACTTGCTTCAGCCAATAGAATGTGGTGGCAGAAGCGATGCTGTGTAAGTGCTGAAGCTTAGGGCCTTGAGAGGCCTTGTAGCTTCTGCCCTTGCCTTCATAGAACACTGCCCTGAGACCGTCATGTAAGGAAGACCGTCCACTGAAGGACGAGAGGCCATGGGGAGGAGTTATCCCAGCCAACAGCCAGCACCACCTGCCAGACATGCCGCAGCCATCTTGGACCTTCCAGCCCAGCCGACCCTCCAGCTGAATGCAGCTGTGTGAGTGAGGCCCCGCAAAACCGCCAGCCTATCCACAGCATCGTGAGAAGAATAAAGCTTTCTTGTAGTCCCCCTACATTTGAGGGTGGCTTTTAACACAGGAATGATAGTTCATTGAAATAGGAGGTCACAAACAACTTGTGTATCTTCTGGTTTTAGGTTTGTGGGCTGGTAGTTATTTGCATGGAATAGTTAAAACTCTCGTGATGCTGGGTGAATATGGCAGGGACACTGTCCAGTGTTCCCTCAGCTGCCATGTAGTCTCAAGTTTCCTCATCTACAGAATGGGAGAGTTAGCTGTTAGTCACAGTCCTGCATTCGTTAGAAAGTGGACGAGCGTCTTCATTACTCACTGCTAAAGTTAACCCAACCCTTTTTCCTTTGGTGCAGTAGCAACCTGACGCTTTTCCGTTCTGTCGTTTCACAACCTCCTTTCCAGCATGAGAGCTCTAAATTAAGGCCGCTGTTAATAGGGGGAGAAAGCCATGCAACCTGAATCCTTTTGGAAGGTATATGGCCACAGTTTTAGGCATTTAAGTTAACCTGTTTTTCATACTTAGGGTTAGTGTAGTTTATTTTTTCTAAGTGTTTAGTTCAGTGGACTTTTTTCTGACTCCTCTACTTGTCAGTAGAGTATTTACTCTTAGCAAAATGCTTAAGGGTGTAACTTGGGGGGGTAGGGCCAGCTCACAGGTGCATCATGGGATAAATAAAATCGGTCCTGGGAGTGGATGTGGCTCAAGCAGTTGAGCACCTGCTTCCCATATAGGAAGTCCCGGGTTCTGTCCTCCTAAAAGCAAACTTAACAAAAAGCAAGCAACAAGCAAACAAATGAAAAAAGAAAAAACAACTAAGGGGAGCTGATGTGGCTCAGTGGTTGAGTGCCAGCTTCTGGCACACAAGGTCCTGGGTTCAATCCCCAACCCCAGAACCTAAAAAAAATAAAATAAAAATCAGACCTCCTCAGAAGCCCTGAAACAAGACGGGAGCCTCAGGGAGCATTGCTCCCATGCAGCTGCAGCCCCTGTGGGTCTTTCTCTGAACATGATCTTGCTGTGTAGACAGTCAGGATTTTCCATGGTGGGTTTTCTAGGAGGTCCACTTGGTTGAGGTCAGGGGCTGAGGAACTGAGTCATTTCCCCAAGCTCGGTGCTATGGAACCGTCTCCCTCAAACCCAGTGGCTTAAATCACCTTTTTATTTCTCATGGTTCTGGGGGTTCTTCTGCTTCACTAGGTGTTGACTGGGGTGCTGGGATGGCCTCACTCACGTGGCTGCCACGGGCTGGGAGTTCAGTGGGGGCCGGGGCCTCAGGTCACCTCCGTGTGCTGGCCTGGGCTTCCTCACAGCATGGCAGTTGGATTCTGAGCTGCTGCATTTCAAGGGGAAGGAAGCAGAAGCCACTAGTCCTCCAAAGGCCACAGCGTAGAAGTCCCAGGATGTGACTTCTGCCACACGGATTGGTCAAAGCAGTCACAAAGCCAGCCCAGATTCAAGGAGAGGAAATAAACCACATCTTGGTAGGGGAGTCACCTGCGTCTACAGGGAGGGAATAAACTGATGGTGGCTTCTTTGGGAATTCTCCACTTGTGATTCACTGACTGTGACTTTGGGCAAGTCTTTGGGTGTAGACACAGACTGGTGACCCTGATTGGCACTCAGTCCTGGCCTGGTCCTTCCGAGGATGAGTCTCCTTTGTTTCTACCACCACCTCAAAAAATCTTGACTCCTCTGGAGGGCATCTCTTGTGGACAGGTTGGACCAGACACTCCCAGACTCCTTCCAGCCCTAAGAGCCTCCTGAGTGCACATGGTAACCACACCCCTCACTGCAGGCCAAAGGCTGAGGGTCTGGCCCAGGTACAGCTGGCCACTGGCAAGAGTCCAGCCCTTGGTCAAGGGGTCACCTGCTGGGCTGGATAAGCTGGGGAGGCCAGCCTTGAAGTCATAGCAAATTGGGTCAGAGCCTGAGAAGTTTTGTTCTCAGGGAGGGCTAGCTGGGCTAGAAAGCAGGGGATTGGGGTACCAGGGGCTCCCCGGGGCTTGGTGCCATCAAACAGGCTGTTGGAAGTGGGCTGGGACCTCAGTGCCTTTACCCTCTTAATTTGAACCTTTTCGGAGCTCCAGCACTATTTTTTTTTTTTTTTTAACCCAGAAACCCTGCCAATGTCATGGAGCCTAAAGTCAAAGTCTCAAAGCTTGGGGCCTGGAGTGAGGGCTGGGGCCAAGTCCATGGTGGCAGGCGGCAGTCCCTGCAGTCCCATCCCCAGCTGCCTGGTGAGTTCCACTAAGGACGGGCTGGAAGCTGGCTCCCCAGTTCCTGGGGCCCCAGAGCCCCCATCTCACCTAGCCCCCCTTAAGGCACAGCCCTACAAGCGAGGCCTGCCCCATGGGGCCGGGGGTCGGGGGTGCTTACTGGGCCTCTCCTCTGCTCCTCATGGTGTGAACAGGGCATGCAAGTACCTACCTTCTGGTTCTTTGCTCCCACTGTGCCCTTCACACACCCACAAGCCCTGACCCAGGCTCCAGGGCTCAGTACACATCCTGCCTCCTCCCTGGAGCCTCCCCAGCCTGCAGTGATCCCTTCCCCACCCTGAGCAGCCCAATCCTTGGGCAAATCACCTGAGTCCTGCTCTGGGATGACTCTTCTCCTTACAGCTGTATGGGTATGAATTGGGGTGACTTGTGGCTGATTGTCACCTGCGACTCAGTTTCATCATCTGTAAAGTGGGGATAATAATTCCATTCCCCTTATAGGTATTGTGAGGATTGCAATGACCCACTGCCTGGCACACAGTACGTCCCACATCAACATTAGCAATTGTTAACTTCCCTGTTAAAGCCTCCAGCGGGTCACGCACTGCATTGGGCACAGGGTTGGGGTTGGGGTTGGGGGGCAGAACAACGGTGCCAAATCCCACTTCTCCAGGGCTCAAGAGTCAGAAGGCGGGTAGTCAGATGGACTGAAGGAACATACTTTTTCCTCACAGGGTGCCCCCAGCTGCTGACCACGAGCCTGGACCTATGGTTGGTGGTGCTGCCACCTGCTCCTCCTGAGGGCCCTGGGCCCAAAGCTTTTCCACCCTTGAGCTTAATTTAGTCATTTTCTGGAGAGATGGGTTGGCTGGGGTTGAGCTTTCCAGAAAGACTGCGAGAAGCCTGGTGAGTCTAACTTCTCATTCTCATTCAGCTCCAACCATGTCTTGTCCAAGTCCAGAATGACTTTGTCTCTTACTGCACCTCAGCAGCCCCCCTCCCTTCCATCTGTTCTCACTGCTCCAATCTGAAACGCATCTGAGCAGGCTACCCCCTGACTTAAAATCCTGGCTTAAAATCTGTGGTCCCGTGGTCCTGCTCTCTGCCATGCTAGCTTCCTTTTTATTCCTTCTCACCTCAGGGCCTTTGCACCTGCTGTCCCCTCCCCTATGCTGTTCTTTCCCCTCCCCTCCCCTCTCCAGTCTTCCTCACCTGGCCATCTCCTACTCATTCTTCAGCTCTCAGATGAGGCATCCCCTGACTCTTCAAATGATTTCAGGTTCCCTTGTTAAATACCAGGGATTCTCACCCCTGGCTACACACAAATCTCCTGGAGAGCTATTAAAAAGTCCAAGTGCCCAAACCCCACCCCTGACCAATCAAATCAGAATCCCTGGGGTGGGGCTCTGACATCGTCTCGTTTTCAAACCATAGGATTCTAATGTGCATCCAGGGTTGCGAACCATGCTTGTGCACTCTGGTAACCCCCTGTGGCCTGAGTAGGGAGTGGGTCTGCTTTAATCTCCATGGTAAGTCCCACACCTAGCTCTGCGCCTGGCATATATTAGGCACCCATGGAACGTTTGCTCAATGGACGCCCTTGGCCCACCAGGCTCTGCACTGCCTGGTCCGGCTGCTGCCCTCTCCAGCCCCACCTCTCTGCCTACCTCCCAGCCACAGTGCGCAGAACAGGCTGTGCTTTCTACAAGTCCCCCCACATGCGGGTCTCCTTAGATCCTACAATCTTGCCGGGCTTCCTACGCCCTTTCTTCGGGAAGCCGACGTTGACCCAGACTGGGCTCAGTCCCCTTGCCCCCAGCTCCCGCAGCCCTCCTGACCTTCCCTTCGGTGCCACTCATCCCTCTGGCCATCAGCAGCTTCTCTGCCTGCCCCCAGAAGACAGGCCTCAGCCGTCTTTTCTGTGCCAATTTCCAGGGCCTGGCACAGAGCTTGGCACATGTGGTTGGCACTCAGATTATGTTGGTTGCTTCAGGGACTTCCATGCCCAGGTAATTTTGACCCATTCAGGAGACTTTAGTCTGAGCCCAGCAGATGATGCTAAAAAGCCGTAAAATCGAGGGCCTGTGAGGCTGATGGGCTCCTAAGGGTGAAACCCCTTTGTGAGAGCCATAATCTCCAGATGCCGTAAGGCGACGTCGTTTGTAATAAAGACTGTCAGGAAATGTTCTCCGAGATTGGTGAGTGCAGAGGGCACACACTGTGCTTGCTCCCACCTCTCTCCAGAATGGCAAACTGAGGCAGTTCCACAGATCTCCTTTAATAGAGAAGACACTTTCATCAGGAGTCTTTGGGGGGTGGGGGACTCAGTAAGCACTTGCTGGGTCCCTGCCTGGTACTTTGCCATATGCTCCTCAGTACTCCTGGCAGCAACTCCGTGGGGCAGGGATTATCTCCTTTGCTTTACAGATGAGAATCCGAAACTCAGGTGACAAAACTTGCTTAGTTGTGGCAAGCTAAGAGAAAGAAACTTTCTGAAATTGGAGTGTAAGGCTGGAGCTCAGGAACTGTGGACAAGTGACGTGACTGTGGCAGGCAGTGGGGGGAAGGACCCGGCAGTGCCCTGAGAAGGTCTGCATGCCCTGGCCACAGGGGCTGTGCAAGCCAAGCCGGTGGGGGCTGGAGGTAGGGACCTTCCTTCCAGGTGGGAGCTTCGACTTGATGCCCTAAGTCTCTCCCAATTGAACCCTGGCCACCCGCTTCAAACCCGGAGCCACACAGCTCACTGCCTGGCCGCAGCATGCCCATCTGTAACCCAGGGCCCTACGTGCCATTGTTAGCTAGTGCCCTTGGCTGTTCTCGGCGAGAGGTTTTCTTTCTTATCCTAAACATGTGTCCACATTTTCCAGGAAATGAGTTTGGCTTTTTTAGGCCCAATACCCTGCCTCCCTTGTGGTCCCAGCATCATGCCTGATGCACAGCAGGTGCCCTCTGCACCCCCATCCCCCAATGAGGGTGACGTTCATGAAGAAGAGGAGGTTGCAGACCCTGGCAGGGCAATCACCCTTTCCTTCCATCTCTTAGACTGCGGTTCCCAGGCTGCAGGCCTGCTGGCTGACTCCGGGCAGCCACTGTGCCTCTAAGGCCTTCCATTCCCTTTGCAGAGTAGGGAGAAACGGCCTGAGGGTGGCTGTGACTAAACTGTGCTATTAGAGAGGTCCTCAGGGAATGTTAGCCCTCTTCCCCCAGGAGGACTGACCACGGTGCTCCCCTCCTCCAACAGGCCTCTTGGCTTAGTCTAGGCTGAGCTGGAGGTAGACTATCCCCTCCACCCTCTCAGCCCTGCTGTCTGCACCCCATTTTCCAAACACCCCAAGAGTCTGCCCTGTGCGTGTCATATGTCAGTCCCACCACAGGTCTTGTTCAGAGGGAGAGGGGGTACTCGGCCAGAAGCCCACCCCATCCCCCTGCTGCCATGGGAGACCTTTCTGACCAGAGGGAACCAAGCAGGCCCAGGGCCCAGTGCCAGGGGTTACAGGGGATGGTGTGAGGAATGAGTTAGATGGAGAAGCTTCAAAGAAAAGTTCCCAGGGCTCTGAGGATGGGGCAATCCCTACCAGAGGGGCCCAGGAGAGGGCTGGAAATAGGGTTATCAGAAAGGGGGCCCAGTTAAATTTGAATTTCAGATATACAACAAAAAATTATTTGCTGTTTATCTGAAATTCAAATTGAATCAGGTGTCCTGTATTTGTGTTTGCTGAACCTGACAGCCTTAGCAGGGAAGGGGAGCAGGAAATAAAGGTCCAGGAGAACACAATTCTCAGTATCGGAAGATGACCTTCCTGTGAGCCTAGGAGCTGTGGCACAGGGGGCCTGTGCTGGGAGGTAGGCCTGGCCTGGTCTGACCTGTGTCTGAGCAGAGAAAGGGCAGACATCTCCAGGTGCTGGGCCTGGGTGGCCTGAAGCCCCTTCAACCCCATCAATAGGGGGGACAGACAGGGAAAGGGCAGAAACCTGGGGGTCCGGGCCGCCTTGGGTCTGAGACCAGGCTGCAGTGGAGGACTAGGGCCTGGGACCCAGGGGAGTGCTGGCTGCTGACATGAAGGCAGGGAGGAAGCAGGGGAAAGGGGATCCCCACTAGGGTGCCCAAGGCAAGAAGATACCACTGGGAGATCCTCACTAGTAAAGAGAAAATGGCTGCGGGGAGGCAGTTTCAAACATCACAGCCTCATGACTCGATAGTGGTGTTAAAGGGCTTCTGGGACCCACATCTCCCCTTCTAGGGGGCAGCAGGCTGCAACCAG
>JAQZBX010098062.1:0-11619 GCA_029593785.1 Cabassous unicinctus | reverse complement strand
CATTTATAAAATGTTTGTTCATTATAAGAAATATATTTTGACCTTATTATGCACCAGAGTTGAACCTAACAACATGAAAGAATATTCTCATTTATTTTTCCATCATATCCTTGAGTGGTGCACAATTTACTACCTTAATAGATCTATTAATGTTTCTATAAATTTAAGACTAAGCAATAAATTAAAAACTTTATATATTTTTAAAAGTTTACATTGTTTTAACTCAAGTACAATTCAAAATTTGCATTTTAATCATATTCAAGTTATAATTCACTGGTAATAATATTTATATGTACAACATGTGGATACAATCAACATCATTTACCTAAACTGTTTCATCAACTTAAACAGAAACTCTGCACACACTAAGCAATAACCACTCCCTACCTCTAGTCCCTGGTGATATAATCTACTATCCAACTCTAAGGATTTCATATAAACAAGAACATACCATATGTGTTTTTCTACACCTGGATTATTCCTCTCAACATGATGTATTCAATGTTTATCCATGTTGTAGCATGTATCAGAAGTTCCATCATTTTTGCTGCTGAATAATATTCCATTTAGAGTATAAAGACTACTGGGCAAAGACAAGATTCTTGGGGACTGGCCATGTTCTGTTCTGGTTTGGGTTCTAGTTCCATGGATTATATCCAGTTTTTGAAAATTCATTGTGCTTATGATATGGCACATTTTCTTATATATGTTATACTAAAAATAAGAAATGTTAAAAGCCTCAACTTGCACATATTTATGTACTGCATCTTTGAATTTCATTCTTCTTGAATGTGATATGGCTTTCAGTCTATAAGTGCCATAGCTATTCAAAAATAAAAGGAGGTTTCACAACTTAACAACTTTCCTGGGCTGCCATACTATCCCTGGACTTCCTAATGCTAGACCTGTGATGTGTGGATAGATAAAACAAAATTTGCTTATGGCATTATTTTGGTGAACTTTCTGTTACTAACAGCTGAATTATATCCATAACTACATTCACAGTTCTAGAAACATTTTAGAATTATTGTAACATTTCCCACTAAGAAATGACTTCCAAGGGAATTAAAAAGAGCTAGATGTCACATATATTAGGTAATAGTCACACAATAATATTGTATTTTATTCTTTGATGACTGCTGCACATGAAGGGGCCTTGACACATTAGAAAACCTCCAAAATAGAATTACTAGAGTAAAGCAAAATCTAAAAACATGCCATGGGAGAACCAGTTAAAGAAACTCAATGGGTTATTATGCATAAGATAGGACTGCCTGTTCATGAAACCTTCAAAGGAAGCTATGTGAGACCATTGACCCTCAATTCATGAGGTCCCTGCTGATAACCCTCGAGACTCCAAGTTCCCCCATCTCTTCTCAACCCCCCCCACTCAGGAAGGGGGCCATGACCTGCGAAATGAATTCACCTAATGCCTCTAAGTCTTTCCTTTTCCCAGTGTGTGTGTCTGTGTTGTTTATTTGCATTTCAAATGTGATCTGAGAAACAGTCTTTTGTCTTTCCCCACTGCCAGGACCTGCCAGCACTGGATTCTGTGCAGGAAACACACTCCAACCAAGCTTTGAACTGACAGGGCTGCCAAAAATTGCCATCTGCTGGCTGACCAAGGAAGTGCATGTTAGGAAATTAAAAATGAATAAAAGAAGCTTTTTTCCAGGCTTTATAGCCTCCTTCCTCTAGGCCCTTGGTAGCAAGTCTGCTACTCATTACTGTTTCCAGGGCCCAAATTTGAGCAGCTAACAGGGACAACCGTAAATACCCAGAACAAGCTGAATTAAGGATCAAAGAACAGCAGTAACATATCTTCCTGCCATTAAATCCCTATGAAAGTGAGAGAAATCCAGTATCAGAGTAAACTCACTATCATAATCAGATGCCTAGACATCAGCAGAAAATTACAAGCCATACTAAGAAAATGGAAGAAATGACCCAAGCAAAGGAATATATCAAAGCCCCAGATGAGACAGGATTTGATACAACTATTTGATGAGATCCATACAAATTTCCAAAATCAAGTATGACTTGAATAAAGCAACACTTTATGATTTCGTAGAAGGAACTCCAAAAACTTCTCTGTGGACCAGTATGTGCAGGCCTGCTGGCTCCAACAGCCTGGGCAACATCATCATGGAGTTCGGTGGCAACATCACCTTGCATCAAGTCATCTGCACGGCTCCCTGCCACCCCAGAGACAAGGGGGAGACTTGTTGCCGTGCGGGGGAGCAATTAAGCTTGTGGAGGTGTCTGAAGTACTCCCTAGATGTGGTGAACGGCCAGGTTTTCCTCCATTCACAAAGCATCGTGCATTTGGACCGTAAACTGGCTAACATTTTGGTCAGTGAGCAGGACATCTGCAAAACCGGGGACTTCGGTTGCTCTGAGAAGCTGGAGGGCCTACTGTGCTCCCAGAACCTGTGGAGCCACCTGGGCGGCACATACACCCATCGAGCGCCCGAGCTCCTGAAAGGAGAGGTTGCCACTCCCAAAGCGGACATTACTCTTTTGTGATAACTTTCTGGCAAATGGCAACCAAGGAGGTGCCTTACTCAGGGGAGCGACGGTATGTGGTCTATGCGGTGGTGGCCTATAATTTCCGCCTGTCTCTCTCTGCGGCTGTCTTCACCGACTCTGTCCCTGGTCAGAGATTGGAGAACATGATTTAAGGCTGCTGGACGTCTAGCGCCGGGCAGTGGCCAAGGGCAGAATGCCTTTTTGTGGACCTCCGCTCTTTAAAAGCTGAGTTCGGCTGACTTTAAACCTGCCTGGAGATAGGCTTTTTCCTTTTGTTTCTATTCATTTTTAAGAAGTGGAGATGTAGAAGAAAACCGTATTTGTAAGATGGAGTTTTAGAAAATAAAGTGATTTAAAAACAAAAAAACGAAACAACAACAACAAAAAAACTATTTGATGAGATTCATGCAAATTTCCAAAATCAAGTATGACCTGAATAGAGCAACACTTTATGATTTCATAGAAGGAACTACAAAAACTTCTCTGTGGACCACTCCCTCCACCAACTCCCAAGATTGGGCTTCCATCTCTTTGAAATGTGTGAAAGATAGCAAAACATGTGGAAGAAATGACAGTTGTCTCAGCCAAGGGCACCCTGGACTAGCCTATGTCCTGAAAAACCCAAATAGGTAAAAGAGCCCACCTAGAACAAGCAGTCTATCAAACTGACCATAGACCTTTGAAGAGCTCTGTAGAGATCAACACAACTCAACACCATAGACTCAACTGTGATATTAAAAGCATTATCTTAAAATCTTTTGGGGCAATCCTTTATTTGCAGCCCTAGCTAACAGATCCAATACCTATTGTAAACAGAATTGAGAGTATCAAGGTCAATCAACTGCTTCTTATTTTAAATCTTCTTTCAGATATTGAAGGACAGCATTCATGATGATTCTGTTATTCAAAAACACTTTGGATAACTAACAATTAAATGTGACTACATTTGAGAGTACTTTCCACGTCACCATGAGATTTGGAAAGACAGGCATGTTTATGCAGCAATACCCTGTGACGTTGTTCAGAACCTTCCTTCTAAGAGGACTTATTGCACAGAATTTCAAGTTCTTCATGTGTCATCCTTTGGTCATGAGTATTGAGTATGGTTTTGAACATAAGTGACAAAAATGGGTAATAGAATTAAAAATAGTGCCTTCGCTCACATGGTCTTTACAATATATGACAAAATGTACAATACAGGCAGATATATTGTTTAGATGAACAGAAAAGGGCTTATTTATGTCACAATAAAATAATATAAAACATGCCATCCAGTCCTGCATGAATTGCATAAATCCCTAGAAATGTGGATGCCAAGATTTTTTACCTAATGTGCAAATATAAATCATTCAAAACAATTCTTTACTTCAGTAATACAATGTATGATTTAATGATTTTCTTCATCATATTTAAGTTCATATATGCTTAAGGTACATTTTGGTTTCATGGAATGTCCATAGAGTCACAATTTCAAACTCAAGATTTGAGCACTACAATCACAGGCAATTATTTCACCCAAAGAAAAAGGACACTTCTGTGGCTTCCCAGAATGAATCTTTTCAGCCCCTCTTTATGTCTTTATTCATCAGACTGTAGATGATGGGGCTCAACATAGGCATGACTATGAGGTACATACCCAAGGCTGGAGCATGTGCATTGTGCATAGCAGAACTCTCGAACTCACCAAACTCATATAGTAAAATAAGCAGACAACTACATGTATGATGAACAGGTGGAAAAAGATTCATACTACCACTGAGCAAATGAGATTGAATGTAGGGAAGAAAAATCTTACAATAACAGTAAAGGATCTCAGGGAGGGGACCAACAGCCAGGAGGCTAGCTGCAAAGTACATCACTATACCATTGATGAAGTCATCTGATTAAGGTCACAGAAAAAGTGGTGGATTTCCAGGTATGTACCAAAAGACAGTGACAATACCACTAAGCTTTGTATCAAGGAGATCCTCCTGATCCAGGATACCAAAACCAGCAGTACTGTATACTTAAATGTATTTGATAGTCAAAGAAACTTCATCCCAAATGTTGGGTAAATGTTCCTTGGAGCAATAACTGAATATTGAGGGTCAGAGCCACAGAAAAAAATAACAGGGTGGAAGGGGCCCAAAGGGAGGGTTAAACATATGTGTCATACAAGGTCCTCCCAAGATACAAAACTAGCAGAAAATAAGTTCCTTTCTATTTTGGCCATTTTACGCATGGGGCCAAATTGCTCAGAGATTTGAGTAACAATGGTAAAATTAATTTAATTGTCATCTCAGAGAAAAATTTCAGAACCCAGAAATTATAAATATGCCCACTCCTCCTCTCACCTACAGCTTAAGGGTACCAGAAAGAAGGGAATTTAACTGTACTCTTAAAAGGAAAGTATGCCTGATGCCAAATCCCTGCTCTTCCTTGAAACTGAATTGAACATCCATCACTCAGCAGGGAAAGTACCCACGGAAAAGAACTTCAAAGAAGGTCGTCTGAGCATCTGCTGGGGGAAACTGATATGGAGGCAGGCAGTGATCTCAGAAAGTAATCTCTAATGGGACAAGCTGGGTTAACAATGGTGAGTCCATCCACTTAAAGACTACAAATAGTCATGCAGTCCCCTCTATCATCTTCTCTACCTTTCTGGGCTAGAAGACTATCCTAAGTGTCTCTCTTAATGAAAACTGGCATTCTCTTCAGCATCCACTTCTCTCAAGTGTTTCTTATCCAACTTTCTTAGACATTTTTCCGTACATTAAAAATGCCTCCATTCTACTCACTCATGAATTCTCCTATATTAATTATCCATAAAATCTGATTCATTCATTCATTCATTCACTCTAGAAACATTTTCTTGGATCTAGTGTAATTAGCACTTGCAAGCATTTCACACATCTTCTGTGTGATGTGTGAAATATTAATTCTATTACTTAATATTCTTTGGCCCCAATTTTCAATTTTGTAATGGAGATAATGGTAGTATTTACTTCACATTGTGATTATGAGGCTGAAATTAAAGGATAAATTGCATGGGAAATCATTATTAGAGTAACTAAGATCTACCAAGAACCTATAAATACTCATAATGCAATTGGTACACCAATGTAAAAACATTATCATCCGCTAAATTGAAATAATGGTAATGATAATGAAATTAGCTCATGCATATCAAATACAGCACAGAGCTTGCCTCCTCGTGATATCAATAGATTTTAGTGATATTTACTTTCATTTATTGAGAATTTACAGATTTCCATTCTCTATTCCCGGGGTTTTATAATTTTGTTAATATTTTGAAATGATTCTGCTCTGTTTTCTACAAGACTTTAATAGTATATCTGAATGTGACTGATTTTTCTCTCTTCCATCCACATATTCGTAAATTTCTAATGATAAGAGAGATTTAAATAATGTGAAAAAAGGAGCTCCCATGATGATGAAAATGTTCTGGAACTAGATAGAGTTGATGGTAGCACAACAATTTGAATGATCAAAATGCCATGAATTGCTCACATCAAAATGGCTACTGAATTTTATCAACTGCCCTCCTAGAATCCTACTCATTAAAAATAGTCATTCAGCTGCCAGTGCATCATCTGCAAATATTGAAAAGTTGCTTGTACTCTACTCATGTCTTGTTTCTTTTTCTCATTGCATTGAACTGGTGGGATATTCCAGGATGCTGGTAAATCATAATAGGGTCATAGACTTGATATTTCTTCAATAATTTAGGGGATTCCTTCTATAGCTTCTGCCACAGAACTCTACCAGGTCATTTTGGGAGGTAAGTATTTGTCATTTACTTAAATCTTTCCTTAGTGATTTATCCATTATTCTCCACCCCAAATTGACTTTGTACACATGTATTTTCCAAAAATGAGTTCCTTTCCTGGATATTTTCAAATTTTGACATGGAGATATAAGTAAGATTATCTTCCCAAGTTTAGCATTTTTTACATCTGTGGTGATTTGTCTCATTCTTACTTTTATGTATTTATGTTCAATCTCTATATATATTTATTTTCCCGTGTTAATAGATATCTATTTTTCTCGAGTTGTTGGCTTTTGCCCAAATTTTGCCATGAGATTTCTTTTTCAGTTCTAGGATTTTCTTCCTTTTAATTCATTAACTATAGATGTTATCATTATGATTTACTCCCTTCTCATTTGCCTAGGTTTTTTTTTGTGTGTGTGTGGAATTTCTTTTAAATAGCATCATCAAATTTTAAAGTTTTCAATTTTTAAGACTGGAATGCATATGTGTTCATTTGCATCTGAAAGACATATTCAAAGAAAATAAATCGAATAATCAAGGTTAACATTACAATTTAGAGATGATCACTTTTATCAATTTAGAGTAGCCTGTTGCAGATTTTTTTTCCCCTTGGGTACTGTCAAATATGGGTTTCCCAATATAAGATTTGTTTACTAATTTAAGTTCTCCATCCCAGAGCAGCAGAACAATTATGCATTTGTAGCAGTATATGACTGTTAGTTTCTCCCACCCAGTAGAATTTTGCTTTAATATATTTTTTAAAAGACCCTTTAAATTCTTCAGGGAAGATGACATCTTGTTTTTATTTCATTTTCATACAATAATAGTATGATGAAATTTTTTCAGTTTATATCCTCATGTACATTTCCTTAGTGAATTACTAATATCCAATACTGGTTTTGTTTGCAGAAAGAATAACCTTTCTGTTTTTTATAATTAGGAGATTTGAGTAGATTAGTTTTGCATTTTAATTTTTCTGCATGGTATATTTTTGCATTGAGTTTTTCAATATTTTGGTTCAATTTTTCAACTTTTCCTCTCTTATTTCTACCAAAGTTTTGATATTCTGAAAAGACAATTTCTTTTTAAGATTATATCTATGCAGAAATTTATATATCTATTTATTCATCTGTATTTTCTTCCAACAGCTAGTATTTTCTCTTCTACATTTGTTTGAAATTCATTTGGGAAAAGAGAGATATGGTATAACCTTAAGTTTTCCTAAATACTTAATAAGTCATTGAATGCTTTTTCATAACATTAAAAAATAACTTCTCTAATATAACTAATAATTAAATATATTCAAGTTAACATGACATAAAATAATATATCCTAAATCATAGTAAGCATCAAATTAAGTGAAAATTCTAGAGTAATTCCCTTTAAAATAATGAAATAAAAGATCATTGTCACACTTTCCATTATTCTTGAGATTGTCTGGAATTTCAAACCAATGCAATAACATTTAAAGAGAAATGGCTATCATGAATTATATGATACACGTGTTAGTTATAAATTATTTGGAGAGAGAAAATGGATTTGATAAAAATTTGGTAAAGTGATAAGAAAATCCAGAAAGCTATCATGACATGATAAAACCAAAAATAATAAAAAGGTTTTATAACATAATTGCAATATCAGGCACATATTGGAGGGAGGAATCTCATCCTTAATGACATTAAACCTAAAATAGTGTTAGCAATAAATGAGCATGATATTAATAAACAACATTGCAAGAATATTTACCAAAATTGTATTTAATATTTAGAGCATTTTTTTTGTTATCTGAATAGGAACATGAAATTAAGAAAAATGTCAACTCTTTATAAATTAATTTACATCTTTAATGGAATCCTCACTAAAATTTCACTGATATTTTCGTTGCATGTGGCTAGATGATTCTAAATTCATCTAGGAGAATAAGGTGGCATGAGGAATGAAGTTATGATAGAATACTAGGTGAATTTCTTTATTCAACATTTAAATATGTTATGAAGATATACAATTAAAAATAAGGATCAAAGATTTGACAGCTTGCTCACTGTAAAATCATAAAAACCATGAAACATGATCATTTTTAAGAAAGTGATTAAAGAAACATGGGAAGTTTAATTACTTAGTAGAAGAGTTTTAAAGATAAATCAAAGAGAAAATATACTAATGCAAAATAAAGAGGACTTCATGTACAAGGGAGGGTATATGGGAACTCTATACTTTCTGCATGATCTTTCTGTAAACCTACAACTGTGATCATAAAATAAAATTTAATTAAAATTAAGGAAACCTTTATGTTTCGTTAAGAAAACTTTGACGGTATGTCTAAAAATGGGTGTTACATAAATAAAATAAGACACTACCATAAAATAGAATATTTGTAATCTGATGAGCATTAGATTATATGAGAAAATGTTCATTAGATTCTCTTATGTGAAAAGAAGACAGTACTTAGTCTCTATAAAAGTAAACAATGATTAGTCATTAGAGTGGATATTAATTTTTTAGCCATAGTGTTGGCAAAGGCCTCAGTAAATGTAACATGTAAAAATGACTCAAAGGTAAAACAAAGAAAGGACATTTCAAATAATTGAAAGATCTGCCCTTGAATTGGGGAATTTTTAATCCCACAGCATTGACCTGTAAGGCTTTGGGGTGCTAATCAAACATTGTAGCATTGGATTCCAGGCAAGGCAGCAAAAGTAACCAACATTTGTCATCAAGAGGAACCAATTAATAGACAAAATATAAAGCATCAGGAGCTACTAGGTTTAGGGTATTGTTGTCATGCTGGAGAATGTCAAGTTGGAATGCGTGTTTTGTTCTTTTTCTCCTCATGCTGGGCAACCCAGTCATCCTGTGGAAACGAGAAACCAAACAGGAGTTGCAAACTTTCTCCTCCTGGAATTTGCAGAGGAGCAGGACCTGCAGCCCCTGCTTTTTGGGTTATTCTTGTCCATATACCTGATCACTCTCATGGGGAACCTGCTCATCATCCTGTCCAACATCTCAGACTCCCACCTCCACACACCCATGTACTTCTTCCTCTTCATCTTTTCTTTGGCTGACTTTGGGTTTGCATCCACCACTATCCCAAAAATGCTTCTGAGCATTTAGAAACAGAACAAAGTTATCAGCCATGCAGGTTGCCTCACACAGATTTTGTTTTCTTTTGTTTTGTATTTGGATGCCTGGACAGTTTCCTCCTGACCAAGATGGCCTATGACCGCTTTGTGGCCATCTGTCACCCGAGCACTACATAGTCATCATGAACCCCAGTTCTGTTTCCTGCTAGCTCTGGGGTCCTGGTGTCTCACTGCCTCAATGGCCCTGATTGAGACATTGAGTGTCTTGAGGCTCTCCTTCTGCAGAAACATAGAAATCCCACACTTTTATTGTGACCTTCCCAAAGTCCTGAAGCTTGCCTGTTATGACACCCTCATAAATAACTTATTCCTGTATTTTATAGCTATTATTAGTGGTGTTCTTCCTGTCATTGGGATTCTCTTCTCCTATTCTCAGATTGTCTCCTCATGTTTGAGAATTTCATCAGCTGATGGTAAGTGTAAAGCCTTTTCCACCTGTGGGTCTCACCTGTCAGTTGTCTCCTTGTTCTACAGCACAGGCATTGGAGTCTGCCTGAGCTCTGAAACCACACTGTCTTCTAGGATAAGCCTGGAGGCCTCTGTTATATATGCATTGGTTACCCCCATGCTGAACCCTTTCATCTGCAGTCTGAAGAACAGGGATCTCAAGGAGGCACTGGTGAGGCTCCTTGGCTGTGCTGTTGTCTCTCAGTAATGGGCAATTAGAGAACTGTTATAAGGTGGAAGGGTGTGGTGAAGCAGTGGGTGTGGTGAGAGTGGTGCCCTGATGTTATTGGGCTCGGCAGTGCTGGTCTGTGAGAGGGAGTGGGTTGGGGAGGTTGGGTTGGACTATCCATGGAATGGTGGTGAGGGTGAACTCTGGAATTTGCAGGTGTGTGGTTAAAACTACAATGTTGGGAATATTCTTTTGGCAAATAAGGCAAGAAAGGGTTACCAGTAAAAGGCATTGGGTGTAGGGGGACATATGGGCTAGGGCACACCTGGAGCATGCTTCTATGGAATATGTAAGTTTTCATCTTGTCATAGTACATTATCTCAGTGGGTGGAGACCCACAATAAACAAGATAATAACAAACTCCCATCATGGGGAGTCCTGTTATGTTCTCAATTAAAAGGACAAGAACCCCTCTAGAACACTGGCAGTACCCAATAAAAGAAAACTGACCAATATGTCAAACCCTCAATATTATTGCAAGTAACTGAATCTTATTCTTCAAAAATTGAAACTAATGGTTGCCATAGGTTCTGAGGGGAGTGAGAAGGAAAAATAGAAAAGATGGAACATAGGGCATTTTTAGGGCATTAGAATTGTTCTTCATGATCTTGCAATAATTGATACAGGCTATTATAAATATCATCAAAACCTATATAAGTATATGGTTCAAAAATATAAACCGTAATGCAATTCGTTTATGATGGTTAGTAGCAATGCTTCAATATTTGTACATCAATTGTAACAAATGTACCATCACATGTAAAATGTTTTTAGCAGAGAGTGGAAAAGGGGAAGGGTTAGGGTATATGGATTTCTCCTATATTTTCTGTATTCTAAAGCTTCTGTGAAGATAAAATGGAAAAAGAAGACACTGGGGGAATATACAGAAGGAATTGTTACTGTACATATAAGACAGATCTTATAGCAATGAGAGAATGGCTTAAAATTTTTATATTAATTCAAATTTTAATTTTTTTATTTTATTTGCTATTTTTCAAACTATTGCTATTTCTTTTTTTAATTTTTTATTTGTAAAATGATATATAAATGCATATGCATATATGTGCATTTGTTTACATAAATGTTATTTGTTATATATATATATACATTTTATAAAGGTGCCTAGATTACCAAAATATTACTCAGAAACTACAGGGATTCCCATGCTCCCCACCACCCACACCCCCAACAACACCCCACACAACCATTCCCCATCCGTGTGGTACTACACCCGCAATGGATATACACATCCTGGGGCCTTGCCACCGACCATAGATCACATTCACATCACAGACCACACTCTCTCCCACCCAGTTCTGCATGGTATATTCTGATGGAAAATGGCCTACATTCGTCGCTACTTCGCCACTCAGGACAACCCCCAAAGTCCCAAAAAAGCCCGAGTATTTCAACTGCCCCTCCTCTCGCTGCCCCAAAAATGTCCAGTGGCCACCGGCTCCACCTCACTGTTACAATTTCTTCCATTGCTTGAATCACAATAT
>JAQZBX010098061.1:0-11620 GCA_029593785.1 Cabassous unicinctus | reverse complement strand
GATCAGACATTTCAGGGATTATTAGACACTAGATCAGAAGTCACATTAATTCCAGGAGACGCAAAACATCACTGGGGTCCACCAGTCAGAGTAGGCGCTTATGGAAGTCAGGTGATTAATGGAGTTTTAGGTCAGGTCTGCCTCACAGTGGGTCCAGTGGGTCCCCAGACACATTCTGTGGTTATTTCCCCAGTTCCAGAATGCATAATTGGAATAGACATACTCAGTAACTGGCAGAATCCCTGCATGGTACCCCTTACTTGTGGAGTGAGGGTTATTATGGTTGGAAAGGCCAAGTGGAAGCCTCTAGAACTGCCCCTGCATAGCAAAATATTAAATCAAAGGCAATACTGGATTCCTGGAGGGATTATAATTAAGGATTAATTAGTGAGGGCTTTGGAGAAATACCTTGGCCAAAAGGGGAAATATTTAATAAAATAGTGTTTTTATGGCTAAGAGTTTTCAAATTGAGTTGGGATGTCAATCCACAGGTGATGCTTATGCAGATCTCAGCCAAAATTCACAAACTGTCACAGTAAACATGTGTCAAACAAAAGAGCTCAAGAGGACCCTAGGGAAGTCTGAACACTGGGTTGCACAAGGCCTCATGAAATCAATATCTGCTCAGTGGGGTTTATATGAGAATATAAGGAAACTCGATCCACAAATAAAACATAGTTATTCTCATTTATATATCTTCTAACCATGATTTTTCTACTCCTTTTACTTGATCCTATAATTTTCAAATTGGTTCCAAAATTTATTCAGACATCATTGAGCAGTTACAATTTTCTTTTACAAGTACAATAATTCACATATTTGTATTGCTTTGTTTTGGGACTGTAATTCTATACATTCTTGTCTACTCTGTGTGTTTTGCTTCTTTGTTGGATCATTTTTCATGTATATTGCCAAGAAAAGAACAGAAAATTTTTTAAAAATTAATTAAAAAACCCAACCATCAAGTGTTGGAGAAGATGTGGAGAAAGGCAGAGGCACCCTCATACACTGCTAGAGGGATTGTAAAATGGCGAAGGCCTCCATCGACAATGTGGAAACTATTTTGTGGCTTCTTCAGGAAGCTAAGTATCCTGTTTTACCCATGCTCAAAGAGGCATGATTTAGAAACACCACTGATGGGAAGAGGGATGGTCCCTATAGATGGAGTAGGAACCTTGTCAGGTCCAAGAGACCTGAACTGACCTGGAGCTTAGCCAACAGCCATTCCTGCTCCTATCCTTCCCAACCAACAGCCCACTTCTGCTCCCAACACCTGGGATCACCTTGTTTGCTTTCTGATCTATGGGCTGTCCCCCACACTGATCCTGTTGATTCAGATGCCAAGACTGCTGGATCTCATGTTTCCCAGTAGAACTGTAGCCCTTGAATAAAAGATCCATTTTCATTGGTCTGTATCCATGTTAGGAAGCCACTGAGGTTTGCATTTTCTCTTGAAGAGAACAATAGATAAATGATTTGCTGCATTTCACATTTTATATGCAGATCTCACAAAGGAGTAGAAAGCCATATCACACAGCAATCATGACTATCTGCTTCCTAATTTTGTTTAGCTCCTCTGGTTGCTTCCTCTCCAGTCTGAGCTGCTAGGTCAATAGATAGAAACAAAAAAAAAACTTCCTCCATTGCCCATTTCTGCACCCCATGGGCATTCTGGGAGAAGTCAGGAACCGCCCATATATCGAGGTATGTATCTTCACTTTAAACCTGTTTCCATTGGTTATCATGCCACATAATTTGGTGGCTAACTATTGAATAAATGTACAGATGATTAAAAAAATAAGAAAAGGAAAAAAATCTCCATAATCGGAAGCTTGGTGGCCCATGGTTCTGCCTTGGGGCAATGCAGTCTTCTACACTTAGTGCTCAAAAGAAACTGGTCTGTTGGAAAAGTGGCCTCTAACCCAGAGTCCATGCAATCCTAAATTTTGATTGCATTATGATTTTCTGAAGAAATATGGTTTTCTTATTCCCATTGTAAGATGCAATATAAAAAGTTTATACACTTAACTGAAGTAGGATTTTTTAAAAAATAAATTCCTTTTTGGCTTCTAGTTAGGGGGTTCATGTTATTGACAAACTGGGTTATGTGTATATGAAAATATAAAAGTAAAAGTATAATGTTCTTGTAGTATTATTTTTTCTGACTTATTTCAGTTAGTTTACTGAGAGGTATTATTTAATGCTTCAATACATTATTTGCATTTTTCTAAGTAATAAGGAAATATAGTACTACCCCAATTATTTTTTAAATATCTTTTGCTCAGATGTGCTTGTAAAAGCAAGAAACCTGGTTTCATTTCAGTGTTTAATTGCATTTTTCACTTTAGGTTGGTGGTCATATATATATGATGAAACTGGTAGCAGTAATCACTGATATAAAACCTCAAAAGGTTCTTCTTGCCAAGTTAAGTTTTGTGGGTGTGGGTGCAGGGGGAATTGATCAGGATACTAATTTAATGGGTCTCTAGTTTAATATTGGCAGCTTGGAAAGCACAATGTATTAAAGTGTCTTGAATGGGTGGAGGGTTATAATTTTGTGTTCAGAGTACCAAGGGTATCATGCATCTCAGTATTTTTATTTCTCCTCATCCTTTCATAATTGCCCTTATAATAATATCTACCCTATGATGCAACTTCTAGCTATGGTTACCCTGATAGGAACCATGTCATAGGAAGTCTCTGGCTTTTGAGTGTTTTTTTTTAAATACCTACTTTTGATACATACTTTCATAATAGTCAGATTGTGTTGGAGAAGATGCTGAGAGTCAGAGCATAAAGGGTCAAGCATTCAGAAAGCATGCTTGCTGGCAGAGACACATTAGTAAATATCTCCAAGGACACTGCATACTGCAGATATCAGCGGGAGGAGGCAGAGTGAAATGAACTCACCACACAGATGTTATTGTCTAAATTCCCAAGAAAGATTGGGAACTCACAAACAGGTACGCTCTCATGCACCAAGCTGAGATATTAGATAGACTAAGGCATTTAGGGCTAGAAACAATGTTTATACTTATGCCCCTTGGTAGACTGCCAGAGAAGGCAGTGTTCTTGCTGTAGTAAGAGAAACACGGTGGGAAAGCAAGATGAGGGGGGGCGCATTTATGCACTGTTATAAGCTGAATAAAAGTAAGGGTCAGAGTAATCTCCGGGCTGTTTTTGCCTGAGTGAGCTGCAGCCCTCTGCTTCATATGCATCAACTTGTCTGACTCTTTTTTTGCGCCGCATCCTGACAACAACAAGATTGCTTATGGATTGTAGTATATTACATTATCTCACATTTTTAAAGTGAAACAAAAAGAAACATGGAAATGAGTACAGGCATCTGCCTTCTCCTGCCTCCAACCCCCATAAATATTGTTAGTTGAACTTCCCCCAACTGCACATTAAGCAAAAGAAATTGTAGTGCATATGTATTTCTTGCTTCCTTCATATAGAATGTGTATTTCCATCCCAATACCTCCAAAAGGAGACCGTTTTAAACAGCGTTCACTAGTGAGTTCTGTTCAATGCCATTCTTCATTTACTATGTGCATCTGTGGGTGTGTATTGACCTTGCTGCTTCAACTCTGAGTACTATATTTTGCATCATTGAACTTAATATTTCTTCTGTGTTAGAAATGTATTTTATAGAATTGTGCTAGAACATTTAGAAAAATAAAATGGAACTGCTGTGGTAAAAACCAAGTTGATTTCAAAACTTATTTGGACATCATTTGGCTGTTAACCTTTTCTTTTAAAACTGGAATAGCTTCTACATTTGTATTTGCTGTTTCAGAACTGTAATTATATACATGCTTGTCTACTATATTCAAGTTTACAAAAATAAAATTAAATATTTTGTTATCTGCTAAATAAAAACATGATGTGCAGGTTGCAAAAGTGAAATCAATCACAGACCCGGGGTGAGCTCTAAATACCCCAGAGCAACTCATGTCTGTTATTTTGGGTTCCTTGTCTCTCTGTTCCTTACCCTTTTGGGAGTTGTGCTACTTTCTCCTGCTCTGCTGATCCCCAGCGCATGACCCTCAGACAGATTCTGGCTCTTTCTAAATTGTTTTTGTGAAACAGTTTAGCCCTGCCTGCTTACTCAGAAGCCAACTTCCCAGAGCTCCTCATGTCACAAGACTTTGTTATGCCTTTGAGGCATGCTGCATATGAAATGAAACACATGAGTTTAGTGTTCTTTCAGCTTATTTTGCTATTTAATTGATTTTAAAAATCAGCTCATTGTTCTAAAACATTAGACATACTTCACTGATAAAATTTATAAAGCATTTCAAAATTTGGGGTTATATCATTCATGAAAAGTGTCCTTTCAATATCCTGCATAATAAGTAATGAAATTTACACTTTATTAATAAATGCAGAGTTTGTAGTGAGTTAAATGCTTTCATCATTATTCTCATATATGGTCACTGTTCTCTTTTTAATGTACATGAAGACATGAAAAGTTTAAATTGTTTGCAATCTTTTAAAATCCTATAGTCAATACTATCCTACACTAATGTATGATAAAATGTTGACCATATGGAAACTTTTAAAAGATATTTTATAATTATTTCTCCCAACCACCCTCATTGTTTTGTGCTCTCTGTTTGCTCCCTGTGTGCTCTTCTGTGTCTGCTTGTCTTCTCTTTATATGACACTGGGAAAGGACTCTGGGATCCTCTGGAGTGGAAGAGAGTTGCTCAGTCTCTTGCACGATCTCAGCTCCCTGGTTTTCTGTGTCTCTTATTGTCTCTCTTCTGTGTCTCTTTTTCCTGTTTCATCTTGCTGCACCAATTTTCTGTGCAGGCCAGCATGCCTGTGCAGACCAGCACTCCATGTGGGCCAGCACTCTGCATGGGCCAGCTCTCTGCTCAAGCCAGCTTACCATGCAGACATGCTTGCCTTTCACCAGTTGGTTTCAGGAATTGAACCCTGAACTTCCTATATGGTAGAAGTGAGCCAAACTGCTTTGGCCACATCCATTTCTTGCATGTGGCTCTTTCAGAAAAAAAAGTCTACTAATTTGACCTGAATTCCAAGAAAATCAGAGAAATTCAATTACTTCAGAATTTCATACTGTGACAGTTTATTTTCTCATTCAGTTATATATGCATCCAGCAATTCTTTTTACAATTGAATGTTGTTGTTCTTGTTGTTTGGAGTTGATGAAGCTAAAAGAGAGACATAGTTGGGAAAGTAAATAAGCATTGATATTGGAAGCAAATTACCATGTAATAATTGATAGAAATACTTGGTTGCAGAGTAGTTTCATATTACTCCCACCTCCTTTTACTCATCCTTTCAGAATGAGTGCCAGTTGGGGACAGTTGATTATTCTGTATGCTTAATAAAAGAGATCCCCATGCCCTGCCCAAGAGAGTGCATTGTAACTAGTTTAAACCATTCCTCAAGATTCCATTTCAAGTTACTTAAGCACTGGGCATCAGTTGCACCCCTACACAAAAAGGGCTTGCTTTACAGTTCTTGGGAAGATTCCATGAAATAATCAGAAAAAAAGAATGACATTTTCTTATTTACTGCCTTTGAACAAAAAAATTTGAAAATGTGAAAGAAAATATGAAAGTTCCTAGCAATATAATAATTGTGAATTAATTTACATATTAGCATACATAAATAAGCATGTATAAAATATTTATATAGACTGGAGGCAAAATGGCATCAGTTTAAGTGGGCACTCACCATCTCTCTCACAAAAGACAGCTGATTGGGGATAGGATCCTGCCAGAGTGAGCTAGTCTGGAAGCCCACAGAGTGAGAGCCTTTGGGGCATCGATCTGGAGGGAGATGGACAAGGAAATAGATTGCTCAAGATAAAACCATGACTTTTTAGCCCCTAGCTGGAAATCACAGACATGGACAGCTAAGCCCCACCCTCAGGGCAAACGGCTAGGGTGAGCACCGACACCCTCCAGCAACCTAGCGAGAGGGAGCATTCTCCAAGTGTGGGAGGCTTCTGGCAAAGGGTGGAGAAGAGTTTCCTTTCTGTGCATCTGGTCACCTGGACCCTTTTAGAGCTTAGGGGAACACACCAGCTGGCTTGAAGTGGCACCAGGCTGAGGGGAGAGGCAAATCTGCTGAGGAAACCTGATTTATATAGCCACCCTGGGATACGGAGGCTTCACTTGGGAGAGGGTGGACTCAGCAAATTTTATAGTTTCGCCCTGAGGATTATCAGAGTTTCAGCTCCCCTAAGTGAGTCAGGCAGTGGGAAGTGCTTAATAAGTTTCCGCAAGCCTATTTATGGTCCCCTGGGAGGAGAAGGTGGTCTTGAAGAGACTTGTAAATCATTTTGGTGCAGCGAACTTGGTTGTCTGTACCCCCTTAGAACTTTGGGGAGCACACCAGCCAGCTTTAAGTGGCACCAGAATGAGGGGAGAGGTGAATCAGCTGAGGAAGCCTGATCTACCTAACCAACTTGGGATACAGAGGCCTGGCTTGAGAGAGGGTGGAGACAGCCAATCTAATAGTTCTGCACTGAGGACAATCAGAATTTCAACTCCCCTTAGGGAGTCAGGCAGTGAGTAGTGCTTAATTAATTTCCACTAGCCTATTTAGGTACCCTGGGAGGAGGGGGTGGCCTAGAAGAGGCTTGTAAACCATTTCAGTGAGGTGAACACATTCTTCAGGATCCCATTTGAATTTCAAATGGGAAATCAACCTGACCAGGAGAGGATAGAGTGGATCTGCTCATACAGCTTGCTGAATCCTGCTGCACAGGAGAGAAAAACCTTATCAGGGGTAAGTGACTAAATAGCTTTCTGAAGAGCTAACTGACCCAATTAGTAAGTTAGCTCAGTGAAGGAATTTCTGTCTTGAATATATGAAGTTTCTAGTTAGATTCCCAGCTCCTCTAAGAGTATTGAATCACCGGGATATCTAACATCCAGCTGATAACGTAGGACAGGGAAAGCATAGACATTATTGTTGTGCTAACTTCTGTTGGGTCCTTTATTTCACCAAAAACAAAAAAAAGATTACTTAAAAAAATTTAACTTAGTTTATTCACTAAAATCCTCCTCAAAACCTGAAGAGAGAAGCCTGCAGGATAATTGATTGATGAACACAGGCAAAGTGAGAGGCTCCACAAGGGCCCAAGAACAAAAGCAGTTCTTCCTTAGCTTTGTTTAACCGCTTGTGTGTGTGTTTTTTGTTTGTTTGTTTGTTTGTTTCTTAGGTTTGTTGCTTTTCTTTCCTCTTTCTTCCCCAACTTTTTAAAAAATTATGTACTGCTAGCTTGTTTCTTCTTTACTGTTTGTTTCTTTTTCTTTGATTTCCTATTTTCTGTGTATATTGATTTAGTCTACCAATGGTATCTCTTTCCCTTCCTTCAGGTTTCTCTCTTCTGCTTTCTGCTGTGGTTCTTACGTTCCACCTTTTTTCATTAGTCCTCAACTTTACAGGTTTCAATTTCTATTTTGTCTACTCTGTTTACTTTTTTAAAGGTTAACTTTCCTTTAAGCTCTTTCTTTACTCATTCTCTCTCTCCTCATCATTATGGCCTTTTAAATATTTCTATATATTTTTCTCTATTTGGTTTCCCATTCCATTGTGCATACAACATTTTATCTGCTATTTACTCTACACTGCTTGCTTGAGTTAAATGCTCATTTTACTAAGTCTTATAGTGTCTCTCTTCTAACTTTTATTATTATTAGTATTATCATTTGTCCTTTCTTACCTCTTTCAATTTCTGTGGTCCTAATTTTTTTCCTTCAAGGGAACATATAAAACAGCAAGAAAATAGAAAAAGAAAAACAAAGTGTTAAAGAGAAAATCTAACACACACACAGAACCACCAGATAAATAAAACTCTAGAGCAGATAGAGAAGCTTGTAAACTGAAAAACCCATCAAGATAAAATGATGACCAGAGGGCAAGAAAAAATTACAAACCATACTGAGAAATAGGAAGACATGGACCAGTCAAATTAAAAAACTAAAAACCAGGAAGAGATGCAGAACATTGAACAACTAATCAAAGCTGTCCAAACAAATATCATGTACCAAGTTAATGAAGTGAAGGAACAGACTGAGGATATTAAGAAGACATTGGGAGAACATACTGAAGAAAGTGTAAACATACTTAAACAGGTAACGGATATGATAGTGATGAATGGCACAATCCAAGAAGTCAAAAAGACACTGGAATCATATAACAGCAGATTTGAACAGGCAGAAGAAAGAATTAGTGATGTGGAAGACAGCAACTCTGAAATTAAACGGAGAATAGAACAGATAGATAAAAAGGTAGAAAAAAATCAAGCAGGGACTTAGGGACTTAACCAACAACATATGCATTATAGGTATCCCAGGGGGAAAAGAGAAGGGAAAGGGAACAGAAGGAGTGGTGAAGGAAATAATGGCTGAAAACTTCCCAACCCTATTGAGGGAGATGGATGTACATGTCCAGGAAGCACAGCACACCCCAAAGAGTATAAATCCCAACAGACATACTCCAAGACATATACTTGTCAAAATGTCCAATGCTCAAGACAATGAGAAAATATTCAAGGAAGCAAGAGAAAAGAGAACCATACAAGGGAAGCTCAATAAGATTAATTTCTCATCTGAAACCATGGAAGCAAGAAGACAGTGTATGACGTAGTCAAGGTACTCAAAGAAAAAATATTCCAGCCACAAATTCTCTATCCAGCAAAGCTGGCATTCAAAAATGATGGAGAGTTGAAAATATTCACAGAAAAACAGAAATTAAGAGAGTATGCCAATAAGAAAACTGCACTTCAAGAAATGCTAAAGGAAGTTCTACAGGTTGAAAGGAAAAAAGAGGAGACACAGAGTTGGAAGAGAGTGTAAGAACAACTAAAAACACAAAAAGAGGAATAAAATCAACATATGACATACATAAACCCAAAGAAACTATGGCTGATGTGAGAAAATTCTTCAGAATAATAATACTGAAAGTTAATGGATTAAACTCACCAGTCAAGAGATACAGAATGGCAAAATGCATAAGGAAATAAAACCCATCTATATGTTGTGCACAAGAAAACCACCTTACACCAAGGGATTCAAGGATGGTGAAAGTGAATGGCTGGAAAAAATTTTACAAGAAAGAATGAACAAAAAAGGGAAGAAGTAGCTATCCTACTATCAGACAAAATAGAGTTGAAATACAAAACTAATTTAAGAGACAAAGTTGTACACTATATATTAGCATAAGTTTAAATATTCAAGAAGAAAGAACAATCATAAACATTTATGCACCTAATCAGGGCAACTCAAAATACATGGAGCAAACACTGGAAAAACTTAGTGGAGACATAAATGCCTCTACAATTTTAATGGGAGATTTTAATACATCATTATCACAATGAGACAGAACATCTAGACAGAGAACCAATAAAGAAACAAAGACTCTGAATAATACATTAGAGGAGTTGGACCTAATAGACATACACAGAACGCTACATCCAAATACAGTGGGATATACATTTTTCTCGAGTGCACATTGATCATACTCCAAGATAGAACACATGCTAGGCCACAGAACAAGTCTCAATGAATTCAGAATGACTGAGATTATACAAAGTAATTTCTCTGATCACAATGGATTTAAATTGGAAAGCACTAAGGACCAGAGAAAAAGATTAGGCACAAAGATATGGAAGTTAAACAACACACTCTTAAACAAACAATGGGTCAAGGAGGAAATCACAAAATGAATCAGTATCGACCTTGAAATGAATAAAAATGACAACACAACATATCAAAAGTTATGGGATGCAGCCAACTCTGCACTGAGAGAGAAATTCATAGCCATAAATGCATATATTAAAAAAGAAGAGGGAGCTAAAATTGAAGAGCTAACTGCACACCTGGAGGAATTGGAAAACAACAACAAACTAACCCCAAAGAAAGGGGAAAGAATGAAATGACAAAGATTAGAGCAGAACTAAATGAAAGAGAAAATAAGAAAGCACTAGAAAAAATAAACATAACCAAAAGATGGGTCTTCAAGAAGATCAATAAAATTGACAAATCCTTAGCCAGACTAACAAAGAAAAAGAGAGAGCAGATGCAAATACACAAAATAAGGAAAAAGGAAGGGGATATCACCACTAACCCCACAGAAATAAAAAGTATCATAAGAGGATACTTTGAAAAATTATATGCCAAGAAGAATTAACATTTAGAGAAAATGGACAAATTCCTAGAAACTCTCAAGCAGCCTACATTGACAAAAGAAGAAATTGATGAACTCAACAGTCCAAATACAATTAAAGAGATAGATCCAGTCATCAAAAACCTCCAGATGAGCCCAGGACCAGATGGCTTCACAGCTGAATTCTACCAAACATTCTGGAAAGAGCTAGCACCAATCATGCTTAAGCTCTTCCAAAAAATAGAAGTAGATGGAACATTGCCTAACTCATTCTATTATGCAAATATTACCCTAATACCAAAGCTAATCAAAGATACGACAAGAAAGGAAAATTACAAACCAATCTCTCTAATGAACCTAGATGCTAAAATCCTCAACAAAATACTTGCTAATCTCATTCAAAAACATATCAAAAGAATTATATACCCTGACCAAGTGGGTTTCATCCCAGTTATGCAAGGATGGTTCAATATAAGAAAATCAATCAATGAAATACACCACATAAACAGATTGAAAGAAAAAAAAAATCACATGATCATCTCTATAGATGCAGAAACTGTATTTGACAAATTACAGCACTCTTTCCTGATAAAAACACTGCAAAATATAGGAATAGAAGGAAACTTTCTGAACATGATAAAGGGTATATATGAACCTCACATTCACAGCATGAGCAGCAAAAGAAAAAAAATAGATGAATGGGATCTCCTCAAAATTAAAAACTTTTGTACCTTAAAGGACATTATCAAGAAAATAAAAAGGCAGCCTACCCAATGGGAGAAATATTTGGCAACCATATATCTGTTAGGAGCCTAATATCCTACATATATAAAGAAATACTACACCTTGAAAATAAAAAGTCCAACAACCCTTTTATAAAAAATGGGCAAGTGACCTGAAATGAACTTCTCTGAGGAAGACATACAAATGGCTAAAAAGCACATGAAAAAATGCTCGACATCGCTAGCTATTAGGGAAATGCAAATCAAATCTACAATGTGATACCATCTTACACCCATTAGAGTGGAGGCTATTAAAAAACAGCAGACTATAAGTGTTGGAGAGGATGTGGAGGAATGGGAACCCTCATCCACTGCTGGTGGGATTGTGTAATGGTCCAGCCACTGTGGAGGACAGTATGGCAGTTCCTCAAAAAACTAACTATAGATCTTCTGTATAATCCAGTGATTCCACGACTGGTTATATTCCCAGAAAAATTGAAAGCAAAGACACAAATAGATATATGCACACCAATGCTCATAGCAGCATTGTTCACCATTTCCAAAAGATGGAATCAACCGAGGTGCCCATCAACAGATGAATGGATAAACAAAACGTGGTACATACATACAGTGGAATATTACTCAGCTGTAAGAAGCAATAAAGTGCTAGCACAATGGATAACATGGATGAATCTTGAAGACCTTATGTTGCGTGAAGCAAGCCAGGCATTGAAGGATGAACA
>JAQZBX010098060.1:0-11621 GCA_029593785.1 Cabassous unicinctus | reverse complement strand
AAAAAAAAAAAAAAAAAAGCAAGATCCACCTATATGCTATCTTTAAATCTTTAAATGTGAATATTCAGTTTGGTTGAAAGTAAAAGAATAGCAAAAGATACCCTACACAAATTGTAAGCAATAAGAAAGCTGGAATAGCTAAATTAATATTACACAAAATAGACACAGAGAGTGTTTCCAGAGATAAAGAGGGACATTTCATATTAATAAAAAAGGGTCAATTCACTGGGAAGACAGTACAATCATGATTATGTATTCACTTAATAACAAATTCAAAACACATGGGGCAAACATTATTATTTGTATCTCTAATAGATATCTACTTTTTTATTATTTCCTTCTTTATATTTATTTTGGTTTTTAAAATGAAAACTTAAGTCATTTGTTTTAAACATTTTCTAATATAAGCATTTAAAGTTATAAATTTCCCTCTAAGCACTGCTTTAGATGCAGCCCGCAAAATGTTATATTTTCATTACCAGTCAATTCAAAGTATTTTCTAATTTCCTTCATGATTTCTTCTTTGAACTATTTATTTAGAAGTGTTTGTCTAATTTAAAAATATTTAGGACCATTCTAGATTTTGCTATTTTTCTAATTTAATTCCATTGCCAGCAGAGAACATACTCTGTAAGATTTCAGTCATTTGAAGTTTATTAAGCCTTATCTAATACTCCAGAATATGGTCTATACTGGTGAATATTCTGTGTGCTCTTTAAAAAGTGTGTATACTGCACTTAAGAGGCGTTCTATAAATGGCAATTAAGTCACAATAATTGATATTGTTATTGAGCTCTTCCATATCCTCATTACTTTTCAGTTTTATAGACTGTATAAAAATTATGAAGAACAACAATTCTTAAACTTCCATTATAGAAATATTCAAATATATGCAAAGGTAAAGATACTGGTATAATGAAATCCCAAATACCCACCACAGCTGCTTTAAAATTAACATTTGATTTGAAACAGTTATAAAAACTAGTTATACCAACAGCCTCCATTTTCCATAAACTCACCTCTTCCTTGAAGATAAATTTTTAAATTCCTAAGAAGCTAAAGGATGATCTCTAAGAATCAATGATTTTTTTCATTTTTCACAATAATGAAAGGAGAAACTTTTAATTAAAAAGAAATACTAGACTTTAGGACATTGGAATTGTTCTGTATGATTTTGCAATGACAGATACAGGCCATTATGCATTTTGTTAGAATTTATAAACGTGTACGGTACAGAATATGAACCATAATGTAAATTATTGACCATGGTTAGCGGCAATGCTTCAATATTTGTTCATCAATTGTAACAAATAACATGTAAGATGTTATTAACTGGGGAAAATGTGAGAGGGGGAAGGGGTGTGATATATAGGAATCCTCCATATTTTCTATGTGACTTTTCTGTTATCTAAAGCTTCTTTGAAAATAAAATGAAAAAAATGAGACACTGGGGGAACATACAGAAGAAATTGTCACTGTACATAAAAGATAACAGACCTTATGGGAATGAAAGACAATGCAAAAAAACTTTTTTTTAAATTATATATATATATATTTTTTGTATTTTTTATTGTTTTTATTTAGCTATTTTTTGGCTTTGTTTTTGGGGAGATTTTGGATTGCAGAAGAGTTGAAGCTGTGGCAGGGGAGGATCACTGGTGTAGTCTGTTGGTGGGGGGGGAATGTGTGGGGAGGGGTACACCTCCATATTCTATGGAATATGAATGTCTTCAAGTGGTCATGGGATATTGTCTCTGTGAGTGGAGAGCCACACAATAATCAAAAGAATATTGAATTCCCATCCTGGGGAGTCCTGCTACATTCTCTAATAGAGTCGCAAGAATCTAGAATATATGGACAGTGCCTAGCGAGGAGGACAGTCCAATATGCCAGGCCCTAGATACTGATGCTTGTACTTACAAACATTGTTCTTGTGAAATTGAAACTTACCCTAATAATAAATATTGCCTAAGAGTTAACTCCTGAAAGCCTTCTTGTTGTTCTAATATGACCTCTCTCTAAGCCAAATTCAGCATATTAACTCGCCACCTTCCCCCCGACATGGGATGGAACTCCCAGGGATGAGCCACCCTGGCACTGAGAAATTATTATCAAGCACCAACTAGCAATGAAGAGGGAAATATTAAATACAAATGAGTTTTTATGGCTAAGAGATTTCAAAGAGAATTGGGAGGTCATTCCAGAGATTATGCTTATGCACGTCTTAGGAGGATCTCACTGACTGCTTCAGTAAATAGTGTCTCAAGCAGGGACGCTACTGAGGGCTCTAGAGACATCTGGACATTATGGGCATGGCAGACAACCCCAGGAATTTGGTACCCTGTCTGTGGGCCTTACCTTGGAATATATGATAAAGTATCCCCCCCAAAGTATCGGAGTTGGACTCATTTATAATTTTCCTACAGATGGTTCTTATGCCCCTTTTATTTGAAGCTATAATTAGCACTATACCCATTAAATATGTAGCCCAGAGACATATCTTCTGGCTGTTCATATGTCGTTGAGCCCTGAATCTCAGCAGAGTTGTAACCAACACCTACCCTCTAATTCATCAGACTCACCCAGGACAACTAACAAAAGGATGATGATGGACAATGCCCATCCCAAAAAACAAAGAGTATCTACAACTGCAAGTAAGACAGTTTCACCCATCTACCCCATGGGATCCAAGCCCCCTCTCAATCAGAAGCAGAGTGGGCATTATCAAACAAAGTCCTCAAGATTGAGACATGAACAAATATAAGGGGGGATTGTAACTATGTACTAAAATAGACATTATTCTTCTAGTAATGGAAGAACTTGTAACATTGATATAAAGGCAGTGGTCACCAGAGGCTCTGAGGGTAGGAAGAGAGAAGAATAGGTATGACATGGGGCATTTATAGGACATTGGAATCATTCTGCATGACATTGCAATGACAGATACAGGCCATTATACATTTTGTCAAAACCTATAAAATTGTGCGGTGCAAAGTGTAAACCATAATGTAAACTATAGATCATGATTAGTAGCAATAGTTCAATATATGCTTATCAATTTTAACAAATGTACCACACTAATAAAAGATGTTGTTAATGGGGAAAAGGGTGGGGTGGGGGGGGAGGTATATAGGAATCCCCTATATTTTCAATGTAACATTTATGTAAGTCCAAAGGCTAACCTATAGTTATAAGTCAGGTATGTTCTGAAATGTACTGACAGAACGTCAGATGACTAAGGCTTTGCAGTATCCAGAAACAACAGTTTAAAAACAGGTTAATAGCCCAATGAGCTACATACACACCAAGGTAGTTTTCCATCAAAGAGGTTTTCTTATTCATCTTTTAAAATCTGGCTCAGTTTATCTATCTTGAAAGCTGCCTCTGAGTACTGACCAAACTAATTCCAGACCCTGGTGGTAAAGGACATCAAAGCAGATTTGAAAAGAACTTAGAAATATCTTAGGAAACAATAGCAAGAAAGACAGAGAAGGCAAGAGTAGAAAACTGTGGGATAATCCTGCAAGAGAAAGGACTCAGAATCTCCTTTTCAGAGGTTAAAATTTCATCATTAAAATACTATAATTAAATGTTTATACTAATTAACTTCATCTACACGGTTAGGAACTTATAACAAGGCAGGTACTAATATGGTTTATCAGGCAAAATGAGTTCATAGGCCACAACCCTAACTTATTTGTTTATAATTATGCATATGCCTTTCATTTTCAGACTTAAGGAAAGCCAAAATTTTAAGTCATAAAGAAACATTGTCTTTTAGAGATACCTATTAAACTATTTAAAGATTAAATAACATAATGTTTGGGATTTGCTTCAAAGTAATCCAGTGTTGAGTAAGGTTAGTAAATGAAACAAGATTGTCCATGAATTAATAAATGTTGAATATGGGTGACAAATACATGGGGATTGTACTATTTTATTTTTCATAACAAAAGTTTTGAGAAGTCATAATGCATGATGAAAAATCATAATGCCTGGCTGGACTTTTCACTGCCATCACTGAAGCCAATTCAAGAACATAACCACGAAGAATACTGCCACCATCTTACCCAGTTGTACTCGATCTTTCCTTAGCTCTTTGCAGTTTCTAATATGCTTCTTTGGCACCACAAGATAATGATGAGGTGCTGCTGGTTTGATATCTTTGAAGCAAACTAGGTCTTCATTCTAAAGGAAAAAGCATATCATTAGTTATTCAGGAAATTATTAAAAATAATCTAATGCTGTCCTGGCATAACTTAAATAAACTTCAATAACCCCAATATGATAGGAAATGGTACTTATGTTATAACTTAGCACCAATGAGTAACTCAAATACTTTGTGAGTATGTATTAAGTAAATACAAGATTTTACTTATAAAAACAAGCTTTAACTACCTTCATGAGATACACATCTATTGAAGAGAATATAAAGTCAATTGAAAAAAACAACTACATGGAGTTCATTAAAACTTCATTACCAACAATCCCAGAGCTTTTCATTTCATTATACATTTCTCCATCCTTACCCAAAGGTGTTTTTCACTCTCAACATGTACTTAGAAAGGTTTGTCTACAGAGACATAGCAGGATTGATAAGTTCCTTTTCACATTTAATTTTTTTCCAAAGTGGCTTTTTCCTCAATTAGAAGAAGATCATCTAGTATCAGGGTTACTTTCTAAACATTTTTAAAGAAATTATATATAAATCTTCTTTAACTTTATTTTATATTTACTTACCACTCGACAGCATTAAAAAGACTTTGAAGTGCTAAAACAGACTCTAGTATATTGTAATGCTATGTGCAAAGCCCATTAGATGTATGACATCAATTTTCTAGTTTATATTGCTCCACCCACTAATATAAGGAAAAGGAAAAGAGAGAGTATTTCAACCTATTAACATGTGAGTTTCAAGCTTTTCCAAGAGGAAATCTATATTCCTTAAATAACATTATTCAATACTTAATATAAAAATATAAAGTCAAAATTAAATGAAATCAGTGTCAATAAGCTATTTCCCCCTGAAAAATTCCCAGAATGCACTGATGCGCATTAGTTCTCCATTCCAGGAATCAAAATTCAATTTGGACAAAGGTCTCATATCATGCCAGTAATCTTAGTTTCAATGAGAATAATGGTGAAGGGCAATTGTACATATTACAGTTGATCTTCCTTATCAGTATCCCCACTGCTCATCTAGGCTTCAAGTGACTTCAAGTCAACCAGCTCTGGAGAACGGGGCTTTCTGTCTAGGTCAGTCCCTAGCAAAACCATGATTGAGATGGAAGGCAGAAAAACAAGGTATTATCCCTTTCCTATCTTAAGACTGCTATAAAATACCAATATCAATTTATCAATATCAATATCAATTTATTAAGACACTGCTTGAATACGAACTTTGTTGCTGTCCTCACTAATATACTTTCAGCTCGGAAGCTGCTAAAACGTGGAGGAATACCTACATAAAAGTATCTTGATTATTTTTCAGTTACTAAATATAACCTGCCTGTAAAATGAAAGGAGAAAGTTATTACTTTTAAGATCATGTGGTAAACATAGTGATGAATCAACCAATGTAGAATGAGCTAGAACAAAAGTACAGAGACGAAAGGACTAAATAGAGGTGCTCTACAGAAACACAGAAACAGGGATTTGATGCTGTTTTGGAACATGAGACTCTCTCATTACCCCAAAATGTCAGGAAAAATCTCTGTCAACTGTTGTTTTGTGTTAATGTATCAGGAAAAGGAAAGAAAAAGGATCTGTGTTCCATTTTTGGGTTGATACAGGACAAAAGGAGAGGCTTTTCAGGATAACCAAAAAAATGAAAGAGGTGACTAGGGACTATGCTTGCAGTTTACTCCCTAACCCCAAGAGAGACTCTTCTGACACACTGGGGCAAGGGCTGGGTTTCCTGCAATTCATGGACAGAGGGTCAGACCAGTTTTGGTTTGGTTTGTTTATATATATAAGAAGAGTAATTCCAGAAGGTTGGATGACTTGGGAAATCCCAGTGGATAAACCTAGGGTAAAAAACATGATAATTACATCAATTTTAATCCATTCTTGGTCATGATTTTTCTGTCTAGTAGTAACTTTAAATACTGATGTTCATGGAATGTTTGAGAAAAGAATAAGAACAAAAACCACAGTGTTTTTCAATGTTTAAAGTTTTCCATCATTTCTTTAATGTCTACTAACTAGAGAACAATTAATATTGGGTGTCATATCTAACACTATCAAATTGAACTTCTCAGATTAGTTCATAACAACAATTTTATATGTCTTTATGTCCCTTCTATTATGGCATTAACTTAAAAATCTAAGGTAATTCTTTCTGGTACAAAATACATCCTAATTAGAATTTTGATGTAAATGAATTCTACCTCATGACAGGAACACTTTAGATTCACAGAACAAGAATCTAACAAAATAAACTAAGAAAGTGCTAGTTTAAAGAATAAGAAGAAAAAGATCTCCTAAAAATCTGCTGTCTTATACTGCATGACTCAGTTCAAAAGAGTTCTCTGTCTTTGTCTCCCACCACCTATCTGAAAGGTTTTGTTTACCCAGTATCATATATGAATATTTTCCCAATTTCTTATGAATAAAAAAACAACCAATCAACATAAGATAACTATCACCATCACCAGGAGTAGATAAAATTCCTGTCAGATGCAAAGAAACTTGATGTTTGGCCTACGCAGTAATTAAAAAATGTGGTTTCCATTAAAAATATTGAAAACTGAGAAAGGATCCAAGATGGTAGCAGAGTTGGGAGCTCTAAGATTCAGCTTGTCCTACAGGGCAGCTGGTTATCAGCCAGGATCTGTCTAAATCAACTGTTTGGGGGCTCCAGAGACCAGAAGAACACAGCACACCATCCAGGGAAGAATGGAAGGAGAAGACTGACAATCTGCGGAGAAGATTTATGAGTAGGGGGCGGGTGTGGCTCGAATGGTTGGGCGTCCATCTCCCATATGGAGGGACCTGGGTTTGATCCCCGGGACCTCCCGGTAAAAATTAAAAATTAAAAAAAAAAAAAGATTTATGAGTAGATCTCTCCACACAGTGGAGGCGGGTGTCCATCCCCCACTGGTGTGGCAGACCTCCTTGGGAGCCACTCCCTGGCCAGAAATAGAAGCTCCCTTTCCCCAAAACAGGGGAGAGGGACACAGCCAGGTACCAACTATGGCTATTGATTAGCAATTTCAGCTAGGTGGATTCCAAATCTGAGCACAGCTAAAGTTTAAACCCACCCAAGCCAGAAAGAAGCTGGCAGCCTTCATTTTAACTCCACCCCCTGCAGGAGTAGAAGTGGGGTTGACTGAAAAACACAGAAAATTCCTGGGAGGGTAGGGATCAGTTTCAGTTACTCAGGTCAGATAGCTGTGGGCAGTCACTGCCCAAACCCCCACACCTGGTAGGGAAGGAAGAGCAGCTGGTTGAGAGGCGCAGTGACTTCCCCGGACAGTAAGGATCAGATTCAGCAGGCCCAGGTTGGAGAGCTGCCAGCAGCCTCTACTCCAACCTGGCCCTGGCAAGAGGGGAAGTTGGTGTAGTTTGATCACTTTCTCCTGGAAGCACAGACAGTTTCAGCCCACCCACCTCAGAAAGCCACAGCAGCCTCTGCTCCAATCCCACCCCTGGAAGGGGAAGAAGCAGGGTTAATTTAGAGACACAGTAACTTCCTGGGGCAGTGGGGAGGAGTTTCAACTGGCCCAAAACAGAAAGCAATCAGCAGCCTCTGTTTCAAGCCCACCTCTGTCAGGGGAGGACTGGGGCTGATTTAGAGAAACAGTGCCTTCTTGGAGTGGCAGGGAAGGGCCGGTTGAAGGATAGCTCTTCCCCAAGAAAAGGGGAGGACAAGGCCCAGCACAGGTCATGGCACTTGATTAGAGAATACAGATCAAAGAGTCTGGGATCTGTGCAAGTTTCATCCCACTCCAGTGCCCTGGCAGCCTCAGTCTCAACCATGCCCCCAAAAGGGGCTAAGTCAGCTGAGAATTAAAGGTGCAGCACCACCTTAGGGCTGTGGGGAACAGCTGGCTGAAAAGCTCCATCTGCTAGGTATGTTAGGAAAGCATACATTCAGGGAATCATCAAAGAGATATTTAGCAGTCTCCTCCCCAGGGCACACTGGAAATGGTCTACACTTCTTTCGTGGGTCCCCGGGGCCTGTGGCTGGGAAAGCCTTATGGGATGGTTGTCTCTGGGAAGGGACCCTCCTACCAAAATTAACCTTCCAGGTAAAAGCAGCTAGAGAAAACAAAAGGAGTGTTTAAAATATACACAAGCAAATCAAAAAACAAACAAAATAACATCCTGAAGGAGAAGGGGAAAAGAAAATTTTTTCCTGGGGTTGAAATAAGCACAAAAGTAGTGCAATCTCAAAAATTGTACCATATATTCAGGGCAAGGATCAGATAAATAAGAGCTGAAAAAAATCTGATTATTTAACCATGAACTATTATAAAGGCCTAAAATAAATGGAACCAAATGTCAAGAGGAGCTTTAGCACAAAGGCAATCAACAAGAAAGCCCTAGGCAAGAGAGAGAAACTGAGCCCCAAGACATCAGCAAAAAATTAAAAGCCATACTAAGAAAAAGGAAGATATGGCCCAGAAAAGGAACAAATTAAACCTCCAGATAAGACAAAGGATTTGAAACAACTAATCAAAGATGTTCAAACAAATTTTCTTAATAAATTCAATGAGATGGCTAAAGACATTAAGGATTTTAAGAAGACACTGGATTGTATTTTGCTTTCCATATGCTTGTCTTGTTGCCTATATTGTCTTTGTGAGTTTATGTTTAGGGCAGTGCCTCTCTTCATACCTCTCCTAGCTGTTCTAGGTATAATCACTGCCGTGGGAACGGGGTTAGCAGTTTATACAAAACCCAGCAGGTCTACCACACTCTCCCTAGAGTTAACCAAGAGCATAGAAGAAACCATCCGTGCCTTAGAAGCCCTCAGACAGCAAATAGACTCTCTTGCGGCCATGGTGCTGCAAAATCACAGAGCCCTAAACATGCTAACGGTGGCAATGGGAAGAACCTGCCTGTTCCTCAAGGAGGAATGCTGTTTCTATATAAATTGCTCCAGAACAGTCCTAGACAGTATTCAAAACCTTCAAGATCAAGCCTATCAACTTTGGGAGACTGTAGCCTCTGGAAGCACCTGGCCTTTCTTGCTACCATGGTCCAGTATGTCATACCTGGCTCCCTTTTGGGGGCCACTTACCACCATCTTCCTTATCCTTTAAGTAGAACCATCTATCTTCAAAATTCTAATTTAAGTTTACCTCTTCCAGAATCATTGTCTTCCAGAACAAGGTATTTGCTATGCAGGGATTTCATCCAGTTCCAACCATGGTGCCAGACCCATCTTCCCTCAACTTCAAAAGAATAGCCAGAGAGTTTCAAACCCCATCAAACAGGGCCTACTGTCCCTAACCAGCAGCTACAGAAGAATGATCATTGCCCTTCAGCTCTCCGTAAGAATAAGGGTATAAATTCTCTAAGGGGGGAAGTTGAGGCAGGTTAGTATAGAGAAAGAGGGAAAACAGCTGGAACCTGGCAGAAAACATGGCTGTCCCAGAAACCCTCTGAGGGAAGCCCCCTACTAAGATCAAAGCGTAAAGAACCTGCCAAGAACCTGGGCTCAAAAGGAAGTACAGGATAACTCCAAACAGGCTTCTCCATTGGTCCCAGATAACTCTAAACAAAAGGCCTCCTCATTGGTCCCCTGAAAGCTAACAGGTGGGGATCGTAAGGCAACCAATAAGAATAGCAACAGCTGGGGCCCCTCCCCAACATTAGGAAAAGGGAGGAGAAAAGACGTTAAAAAGACCTAACCCAGGGCCCCATGCATGCGTCTCACCCTGTAGCATGCCTGCACCTGTTTTTGGGGTGTACTTTTTTCTTTTTTTTCATTTCTCAATAAACTTTTTACTTCCTTGCCTAAAAAAAAAAGACAACGATGACACTGGGTGCATATAAAGGAGAATTTGAAAGCATGCAAAAAAAAAAACAAAAAAAAACATCTTATGGGACTGAAAGGCACAATAAATGAAATTAAAACTACACTGGAGAAAAATGATAAGCTGATTGAGCTAAGGTGGCATGGAGTAGCTCGAGAAGGGTGCAGCACTCTTGCAAAATAGGGAAGGCGGCGTAGAAGTCGTCTAAGGGAGTCACTTTGGGGATCCTGGCAGTTCAGGAGATTGCTGTACGCATGCATCGTCTGGAGGGACTGGGGATGGAGGGACAGAGAGGCCAAAAGGAAAACCTTGAATTGATATCCTCACAGCTGGGAACCCTGCCCATTCCCCACCCCCACAATGGCAATAGCCTTTGTAAAATATGCGGCTGAGCAGCAAATGAAGAGGGGAAAGAACAGATTCCTCCCTAGGAAGAGGGAGGCTGTAGCGGAGGGCTGGGTGTGGTTTCTCTTCCACAAATGTAACTACCATAATTTGCTAGTTCAGAAGAGCTAGTGGAAATTGAAGGATTCATCTCCATGGAAGAGGAGCGCCATTTGCTGGCAAGCCAGGAAAGTGAAGGAAGACAGGGTGGTCTCTCCCAATTCTTTCCCAGGCATGGTAGTCCTGGTTGGGCCCCATTAGCAGCTCCCTGCCCCTGTTTTAACTACTTAAACAGGGCAATATTAAAGTATTAGAGAAAAAATAAACTAAAAATCAAAGAAGAGCTGTGAAATAAAACCCACTAGGCAAGAGAGAGAACTTGATCAACAGAGCAAAATCATCAACATAAACAGATGCCTAGGTATAAACAAAAGACAACAACCTACACTAAGAAACAGGAAAATATGGCCCAGTCACAGGAACAAACCAAAAATCTAGATAAGACTCAGGATTTAAGACAACTAATAAATGATGTTCACACAAACCTTAATTTAAGGAGATGAAGGAAACTATGACTAAAGAGATAGAAGATATTAAGATGACACTGTGAGCATAAAGAACAATTTGAAAGCCTGCCAAAAAAAAGTAACAGAGCTTATGGGAATGTAAGACACAATGGATGAGATTAAATTACATTAGCGGCATATAACACCAGGTTTGAAATGTTAGAAGAATGAATAAGTGAATTCGAAGACTGAACATTTGAACTTGAAAAGACAGGAGAACAGAGAAAAGAATGTAAAAATTGAACAGGGTCTCAGGGAATTGAATGAAAACACAAAATGCACAAACATAAACATTACTGGTGTCCCAGAAGGAGAGGAGAATGGAAGGGGGGTAGAAAGAATATTTGATGAAATACCAATTGAAAATTTCCACCCCTTATGAAAGACATGATATCAATATTCAAGAAGGACAACACACCCTAAACAGAATAAACCTGAATAGACCTACTCCAAGACATCTACTATTCAGATTTTCAAAGGCCAAAGATAAAAAGAGGATTTTGAGAGGAGCAAGAGAAAAGCAATGTATTATTTACAAGGGAGCCTCAATAAGGCTAAGTGCCTGTATTAGTCAGCCAAAGGAGTGCCAATGCAAAGTACCAAAATCTGTTGGCTTTTATAAAATGTATTTATTTGGGGTAAAAGCTTACAGTTACAAGGCCATAAAAAGTCCAACTCAGGAAGC
>JAQZBX010098059.1:0-11622 GCA_029593785.1 Cabassous unicinctus | reverse complement strand
TCATTGGGTTCACCCTTATTCCAGTTTTCGTAGGTCAGCATTCTTCCTGTTAGATCCACAAACAGGCCTTCGTTTGCCTCATCTGTGATGCCCAGGAAGGCATCTTCCTTGGCCACCATCTGAATGGCTGTGTTCTCTTCGTCATTCCGGGGGGTGGGCACAGAGGCCTGGAAATGGGTGCACAGAGCCTTCACTCTCTTAAAGGTCATCTTTACACCATAGGACAAGAAAAGCTTCTTCCCAACTTTTCTGCCCAGAGAGAAAGATAGCCCTGAAATGTAAAAAAGTAGGTGATATTCGCTGTCTTAAAGCCCAGCCCGAGGCACTTCTCTGGGGTAGAGGCCTTTAGAATAGGGTTGCCAGATGCAATACAGCCATCCAGTTAAAGGCTGTATAAATTTCAGATATACAGTATATTTTTTAAGTATAAGTATGCCCTATGCAATATTTGGTAATTCCTACTCTGGAAACTGAGGCTGGCACAAAAGTCCTTGTCCTTTTGGATCAGAATTCTAGGATTCTGAATTCTTCCCCAATATTAACTTGAGACTGAAGAAAAATATCTGAGAACTTTTGCCCCAGGCCGGGAGAGCACGCAAGAAACAGGTTAGGCTTCACTGATAGGGTTTAGACAATCGCATAATGAAGGGGCATAGGGTCCCATTTTCAGTGACCAGAGAGAAGAAAGTAAATGATCAGGGTCTCTGGATTCAAACTGACATAAATGTATAAGCTACCTCTGACTCTTATTAGCTCTCTGTGTTTGAGATATTCAGTTAATCTCATGTTTCCTCCATTTCCCCCAAAAGGATTGTTGTAAGCACTTCATGCGACTGAGTATGAAATATCCCAAAGTATTAGAAAAGTATATGTATTCCATAAATATTTGCTGCCTTTTATCCTTCCCAAACCTAAAACTTTCTGAAGAGTAAGAAAGGAGGCTTACACTTTTTGATGCGTTCCAATTCTGATAGCAGATCTTCTCTTCCTAAATGACCCTGGGAACTGTCAGAACCTAGACAATGAAAACAGAGTGAAGGAGCACTGTTGAGAAGGGGATCCCAGAACTATGAATCTAAGAGGGTGGGGTATCCTTTTCAAACTGAAAAACTAGTTTCTTTAATAGTGATACTTGCTTATTGAAGGAAAATGAAAAACAGAGAAGCAAAAAGAAGGAAAATATCTCTACTTCCATCTAGCCCAAAACATCGCCCTTCATGATCTGTTGAACGTATCTAAAGACACTTTATGCCCAACACACACCCACATGGACATGCAAGTATGTACGCTCCCTGAGTACCTAGCATGGCAGCACTCCATAGACAATGTGCTTCACTACTTTTTTCCCAGATAAATTACTCTATTCAGGCGAAAAAGAAATCTCTTGGGGAAATATTATGGGCTGGTGAATATTGACTGAAAACTTTGGAGGCTTTTGTCTTTGCAGACGTTTTGCTGTGAGTGATAACTGACACCCCAAGTATGTACTATTGTTGTAAAAATAGACATCAACCCTACACCTTCCTCCCTCTTGGAGGACTTTCCTCCCTCTTGGACCAGAGCCTCACATTGGACAGTTTCTGCTGAAGGAGAGCCAGGACCCAGCTCCTCCAGGTGGCCTGGTGAGTGAGTGGCCATGAAGGGTTTGTAAGTCTGTACTCAGACTTTGGTAAGAATCCATTTTGCCTCTAAATAAACTTGGGAAGGCTGAAGATGCTAGGTTAGGAAGGAGAGTTAGACATCTCCAGTGAGGAAAGGAGACACCCCCTGCACCCCAGCACTCAAGGTCCCAGGACCATGGGTGCCCTCAGCCCGGGCCTTGCTGGGGTGAGCTCCTTACCTGAACTGACTCCAGGGTCTCCTTTTTGGCCCTTTGCTCCTGATAACCCAAGAGGACCTGGGATTCCTGGAGGCCCCATTTTTCCAGGTGGGCCCTGCAAGCCTCTGAGACCTTGGCCTGTTTTAGGATGAAGGAAACCTGACTCAGTATCTGTGCTCTCGCTTTTTCTCCAGGAGTTTGATGTCCAGTCCCTTCCCAGGAGTAAAGATACATTGATTCCTGGGCTAAACTTTCTGAATGACTGCTTCCAATGAGAAAGAGGTGACCAAGAGAAGAAAGAGTCTCCTGTGCCCCACTGGATGGCCTGCCCCAAGGACACCCTCCCCTCGGCAGTTAGGACCATGGCATGTCTCCAACTCCTGTATGGAAGCCTCGGATGTCAGATGGCCAGGGCCAAATATATGTTTTGAATTATAACAAGTAGTTGAGAGAGCACAATCTACTTAAATAGGCCATTACTCCCCTACATCTCCAGACCATTTTGTTTGGGAGGTGAAGAGCCACAGAGACAGTGCAACCCCTCCTGTACCTGGTTCTCCCTTTTCTCCCTTGATACCATCACGCCCATCTCTGCCTGGGAGGCCATTGATGCCTGGGGAACTGCAGGCAACCACAGGGCAGGTCTTTTGGATGTTCTCACAGGTTTCTGTTTCTGAGCATGATGCTGTCAACACAGTCAGGAGAAGGAAAGGGAGAGACAGAAACAGGGACATGGTCCTCAACTGGGTGTGAGGAAAGAAGAGGAAGAAAATCAATCTTGTGCAGTTAAGAAACAACACAGATTTACCAAACAGGCACTCTTTCCTACTACCTGTAATGGGCACAGGGGAGGTAGAGACGGATGACTCAAGAATGGAGAGATGAGAAAGTAAAATCTCCCGTGACATTGTTTGATCAGTACTTTAACAAAGGGAGGTACAACAATATGCAGAAAAGCCCCCAGGGAGTGAGATCAATGGTGCCTAAGCCTCTGCCTAGTCTGTGAGGAAGCTTCCTGTGTCCATGACAGCAAATAGGATACATACTGCTAGCTCACTTGTACCTGTTGTCTTTAGGAATGGGGGTGAATGAAGACCTGGGCATCTGTAAGAGTGCTTTCTCACCCCGCCTTTCCCATTTCTGCCCATCTGCCACCTGTATTTCACCCTCATGTCTGGACAGACCCACCCTTCCCCATCATTACTCAGTAGCACTCACTAACCTCCAGGCTGGTGATCAAGAAAGGAAGAGTCCAAGTTCTGGCTTCAGATCAAGCCATCTACTAATCACCTCACCCAGCCAGAATTAATTTGACTTTGCTTCTTGATGTTGTATTTCCCACAGCATGAGAGGCTTGCCCCTGGGAGCATTGTTTCAGAAATTTCTCACCACCTGGCGCTTGTAGGGTTTCAGACCTCTCTCTAGCTCCCGGCAGGAATATCCTGTCTTCTGTGAGTCAAAGTCACTGGCAATTAGACCACCTGCCTTCAATTCCCCTTCTATTTCTCTCCCAAATTTCCATCTGTCCTTCAAAGCTCCCCTCCAGCTTTCATTCCCTAAGAAACTTCAGTAGACCAGCCCCACAGGTATCCACAGAGTTCCCTTTGAAAGCAATGGCACAGGATCATTTGCTAGTGCTCAGGTGGATCCAGCAAGGTCACAGGTGCCCCAGCACAAGCAGAAAAAGAGACACCCCAATGCAGCTCCTGTCTGCCATCCACCCTCTTCCCAACTCTGGAAAGCTTCCTCCAGGACCCAGGGCCAAATAAGTCACCAGACTCTTGGTCCAGGACCCCTGTTCCATTCACCAGAAATAACTTACTTATGGGGCTTCTGCAGAGCAAAAGGATGCATTGAAAAGGAAGCTGACCCTCCAGCCTGGGCTCTGGCAGATACCTCAGGGTGAGGGAGGTGAGTGGACTCAGTAATGTAGGGTCAAATCAGCTTTGTAAACAGGAATAGAGCTGGCCTGGCCTTCGACCCCAGGTTAATAAACAACTCTTCCTAGGACAGCACTAGTCTCTTCCTGGGAGCATTCCCTGGGGTACATGCTCAGTGCTAGGCATGTCTGCCTGAATACAGCACAATTCCTCCTTCAGTTGCCACTCCTTTGGGTAATTCTTATTGCTGAACCACGGGAAACACACTCACAGGGATGGTCATGTTGATATCCTTGTTTCTGGCAGAGAAATGTACAATTATCCACAAATGCACATACAAATGCACACACACTGTATTTACACATGCACACATATGCGTGCACACACACACACACACACACATATACTCATCCATGAAGGCACAGCAGACGGCTTGCTGTCTTTAAAACGCCAGAACCACTCCTGCCTCAGGCTCTACATTTATCATTCGCTCTGTGAGGACGTCCTCTCCTATGTACCACTGGCTGGCTCTTGCTCTTCCACTCAGATACTCCTGCCTCAGAGAAACTTGTCTTGATTATATAATCTAAAATAAGCCCACCTAGCCACTCTCCATCCTCTTAGCTTGCTTTATTTTCTGTCCTATTTCTTACACTACATGATGTTATATCCTGGCCAGTTATTTTCCCCCCACTCCCATTTCATTCTGCAATACAGGTGTTAAAGTATGGGCATTGCTTTTTAAAAAATGCTTTTATTAGAGAAGTTGTGGGCTTACATAGCAATCATGCATAAAATACAGGATTCCCATATACCACCCCATCACCAACCCGTTGCATTGGGGAGGAATATTTGTTACAATTGATACCACATGTTAATTATTGCACTTTTTTAAAACAGTAGTAACCAGCATTTATTAAGAGATTCTATGTTCTAGGTACTATGTGAAGCAATTTACATGTATTATTGCATTTAAAACTCCTAATACAGAGGCCTGTAAAATATGTCCTATTATTATTTTAAATTATAAATGTTACAGGTTTACAGAAAAGTCATGCAAAAAATACAGTCTTCCTATATACCCTCCTTTTTTAGCATTTTGTATTAGTGTAGTATCTTTGTTACATATGATGAACGATTATGAAAATAGTACTATTAACTCTCGTCTATAGTTTACATAATGTGTATTTTTCCCATATACCACCCTATTATTAATACCTTAGTGTCATACGTTTGTTATAATTCATGAAAGAACGTTCTGATACTTCCACTATTAACTATAGTCCATCATCTACTCTGTTATACAGTCCTATGTTTTATCATTTAATTTTTATTAGTAACATATATGATATATGGAGAATTTTAACCACATTTACATATATAAAATTCAGTGCTGATAATTACACTCCCACTAATGTGCAACCATCACCCCCATCCATTTCCAGAGCTTTCCACTCAACCTAAATAGAAATTATGTACAAATTAAGCATCAACTCCCTATTCTCTACTCCCAATCCATCCCCTGGTAACCTATATTCTAGATTCTAACTCCATGAGTTTGCTTATTATAATTAGTTCATATCAGTGAGATCAAACAGTACTGTCCGGCTTATTTTATATAACATAATGTCCTCAAGGTTTATGCATGCTGTCGCATGCATCAGGACTTCATTCCTTTTTACAGGTGAATAATATTACATTGTATGTACATACCACATTTTGTTAATTCATTCATTGGTTGATGGACTCTTGGGTTGCTTCCATCTTTTGGCAATTGTGAATAATGCCCCTATATATATTGGTGTGAAAATATCTGTTTGAGTCCCTGCTTCAATGCTTCTGGTATATTCCTAGTAGCGGGATTACCAGGTCATATGGTAATTCTATATTTAGTCTGTGAAATTGTTTGAAAATGATAAAAGAAGGCTGGCTTCCCACTGATAATCCCATTCAGTCTGACTGGGCTTACATTGTAAGATCAAGACAGTGAGAGATGCAACAGGAGCCAGCTGACAACAGGACTCGTATGCTGTGCTAAATACTTTGGACCTCCTCCCAAGGGTCACTGAAGGAATTCCAACAGAGGAAAGCTGATCAGATTTGAATTTTGAAAAGCTTGTTCTGGTGACAGTGTGGAGAAACTGGAGAAGGGCTAGACTGGAGAAAAGCAGACCTGTAGGTAAGCTGTTACTATCATGTATGCAGCATATGGTGGTGCAGGATTAGGTAATGACAGCTGGATTTAGATAGACACCTTTGGGAAACATCTAGGAAGTATAACTGATGAGGCTTGGGAATTGTTGGATGTGAGCGGTGAGTGAGAAGAAGGAATCTTGATGGACGCTGTTTCTGGCTTTATCGTCTGGGTGTCATTCAGCTGAGAAAGGAAACACAGGCGGAAGAAAAGCAATTGGGGAGACAGATAATGAGTTCTGTACTTTTGGGTCAATAGGGGAAAATCTAGGAGGGATGGGATGATACCTCTGTGAGCACAAGGCATTCAATTCTGAGCAAGATTTCTAATAGAGCTGTCAAAACATGCAATGTTAGTTTGGGGTGGTAAGCGATCCCCTGTTATGGGAGCTTCACACAGCGGCTGCTAGGCAATGTGCTGGGGGCGTTGTAGAGGCCTCCAAACACCAAAAGGAATGTGGGTGAGATGCCCTTCTAGGTTCTTTCAATAGGACAGTCCTTGGCTTGGGGAGAACCTGACTTCTTTACTTTCTGTTGACCTATCCCCTGTGCCTGGAAAATGTCCAGTGTGGTAAAGAGCCACATGCCTAAAGCAAATGATGGAGACCGGTAGGTCAAGGTCCTGTAAATGGCTGCAACCTTCTCATCTCTCTTCCCTACACTTTATCAGCCAGAGCCTTTCCCAGGCCTGCTTCTGCTCCTGCTCCAAACTGACAGGAGATGAGGTGAGCAAGTTGGCTCCAGGCCACACTGGAGACACTGGCTTTGATCACAGTGCTTGCGTTTATTGTACACTTTGTCCAGAGGTCAAGAAACTGCCCTCCAGACCCTGATATTTCCTGGAACTGGGCCAGGCAGGTGGATGAGAAGGCATTCTGCTAACTGTGCCACTGCCTGGAGTGCTTCCCAGCTATGAGGCCCTTCCTGTTCACCACAGGCTTCAGCAGGTCTTTCCCATGATGAGCTGCCCCACTCCACATGCATCAGTCCCCATTTCCCCACTCTGCACTCTACCACACAGATAAGGTCACTGTGTGCATTTGTTCTAGCACTTTAAGCCCTTCCCAGCATGGCCTCCACTCTGGCATCTTTGCCTGACATCCATCTCACCCCTAGACGTTGCAGAGAAGGCTGCCTCTCTGACCCACATGAGGACTGCCTGCCTCACCCCCCAATCCCTTTCCTGTAACTTGGCTTGGCATCCGAGCTCTTCCACTTTCCGGCTGTGTGACTTGGGCCACCTTTCATCTCCTTCAGATCCTCGGTTTCCTCATCTGTGAAACAGGGTATCAGTGCCTTGGTTGTGGCATGCTAGGACCCTCTTCTCATCCACACTCAGAGTGCATAGCATACTGCTCACCTTGACAGCCTGCTTAAGACAGGACAGCTGTACAAAAGTCTTCTTACCTCAGGAAGCAGTTTTCTTGGGCAGCCCCACCTGGGAGGCACAGCTTGAGATTCAGAAGGCTTGGGTTTGGCTAATGACTATGAATCTAGACAAACCACATATTCTGGCTGAATCTGTTTCTTCATCTATGAAATAAGATTTCAAACCCATTCTGCTTCCACAGAGGTGTTGCCAGCAGGACAAAGATAGTGAATGGGAGTATCAGTGCCCTTGAGGCAAAGACCATCAGGAGCGCATCTCCAGTCCAATAATGCGGATTTTTTTCTTTTGATATTTTTCCTACTTGTTGCAACAGAGATATGAAACATAGGACTTCTCCATAACAGGTTGTAAGGAGGGGATTTTTGTGGCACTTGGCCTCATGTTAGGTGATTTGGGGGGAAAGGTTTAAGGAAGGGGAGTCTTTTCTAGACAGGGTGTTGCCAAGAAGCTGGGGCAATTTAGTCATAGAATTGTCCCTTATCTGGGAGGCCAGAGGAACAGAGCACAGCCAAAGTTGTATTTTGTAAAGGAGCAGCAGATGCTCATGTTAGCCAGAAGCAAGTCACATTTTTCATTTTTGTGATTTGCAGAGGGACCTTTTTGTATGTGTCCTGTCAGGTATTTGAAATGAACTCTGTGTCTCACCACAGTGTGCTCTTGTGTTATGTTGGCATCCCGTGAGATTGTTCATAGAAAGTGAAGAATTCCGTGGTCCAGTTGTGAAAGATAGGCCAGCTCCCAGCTGACAGCTGTCAGTGCTGCCTTTTCTTTGTCAGCATTGTCCTTTGTGACTCTGACATCTGACCTTTCCATGCTTTCCATCCCATACTATCTCGTGTTTCTGCTCGTTTTACTTTTTCCTTGCTCATTTTTGCTTACAAACCCTTTGAGAATCTGAAAGTGTCATGGGTCTTCTTTTCAACAAAGACAAATACATATATCCATAGCACCTTACAAGACCTATCAAGGAATCCACAGGCTCCTACAACTCTAGCATGGACTGGGAGGTAAGTTGGGAGGCACCTCACAACTGTCCATGTGATAGACATTACCTGTGGCATGGCCCTGAACCCAGGGTGGCTGGAGGCTGCAGTATAAGTGAGGTTGGACCTCCAGACAGCAAGGACCTGCTCTTTTACCACAGAAATCAGAACATGTGAAGATCTCAGAGCCCCCCTTAGAAATTCACTTCTCCCCCTCACCACCGCAGGCCCAGGGCTGGTGAACTCCCACCACTGAAACTATCTTCCTCTTGGAGCTGCTTCTAACAACTAGAGAGTTTCCTGGTAGGCAAGAGAACACAGTCATCATCACATGTGGGTCTCTGGGACCAGGTGTTCTTCTTGTCAGGGCTCATTCTCTGCCCTGCTTGGGCTTACAAACAGGGACACAGAGCAGGACCTGGCAGAGGAATCCCTCAGAGAGGTCAACACGGCCTCCAAGAAGGAACTCACAGCTCAGGTGAGGAGAGGCCTGAGGGGGTACATACACCACAAAAAGAAAGACAAGGACCAGAAACACACTAACTTATGCAAAAACACTGGAAAGGTGTAACTGGCAATTTAAAACAAGTATAATCAATATCTGTAAAGATACAAGTGAAGATATTGGCCATATGACATAGGCAAGAGGTGGCATAAGTGCAATGAGGTAGAAATATTAAAATGAACAATATAATCATTGAAAGGATGAACAAGAGAGAATGTGTGATCCCAGGGTGGATATAACTGAAGAATACTTGGGGAGCTGGGGGAGCAGAGTCACCAGCTCTTCCAGGTTTAGGAGCCTGGACAGGTAGAAGTTGGGGGGTTGGAAGGGGGAGTTTGAGAGAATTAAAGACAAAAAGCAAGGCTCTCTGCACCTAAAACTGAGTTGGATGGAGTGTGCTCTGCTTTCCTCATCCCCAAACCAACTCACTACCTGTGGCAGTTTGAGATTATTTATGAACCCCACAAAAGAGAAGGATTGTAAACTGGTTTGTTCCTCTGGGTGTGTCACTCTTTGATTTTATTAAATTCAAAGATTTTAAGCTTACTTGATTAAATCAATTTTGGGTCTTTGATTCAACAACGTTAGTAAGGTGTGACTCAGGTTAAGTCCCTGCACCCTCGGTGGGCTGATATAAATGGACACTCACTCAAGAAGACATATTGAAGAGAAGAACGCTTTGTCATGTTTGATCCTGGGACTCCAGAGAGAGCTGAGCCATTTGCCTGATAGAGCAGCTGAGCAGCTGATAAGGCCTGGAAAGAAACGAGCCCTATGCCAGACTGATATAGGAAGCCCTGAGAGATGAGCCCTTTGCCAATCTACAGCTGAGATGGGAAGAAGCTGGGCCCACAGAGCCTTAAGAGGAAGAAGGAAAGAGAGACCAGGTAGAGATTGCCCGCCATCTTGCTTCAACTCGTGGCAACTGACTTTAATGAGAAAGCAGCCTTGAGTTGGACTCTTTAGGGTCTTGTAAAATGTAAGCTTTTACCCCAAATAAATACCCTTTATAAAGGCCAGCAAATTTCTGGTACTTTGCATCAGCACCCCTTTGGTTGACTAATACACTCACACAGATAAGGGCAAGGAGGAGTGGAAGAGTCAGAGATGGCACCTCATCATGCCTGACACTGCAGACAACTGGGAGGGCACCGCACAGGCCCAGGGACTCTGCTCACGAAAAGCCATGACCTGATTAAGGCTTGGGCTCTAACCAATCAGATCACCAAACTCCTTTCCCTTGTGACAGTTAAAAATTAGGGGATTTTGTGGAGGTTCCAAAATGCCGGGAGTTAAGCAGAAGCACTCTCGTTCACCAACATTGCCTCACTCTTGATTCCTGTGACCATCTGCCTGCCATAGCCAAGCGTGGGATCAGCTGGGGACAAAGACGACCCCCTCCAGGGAGAAAACCATGAATGTCTCAGAAAAGCTTCCACACTCAAGAGGCAGCTCGTCTGGTTCCCTCCCACTCCCTTGTGTCTTCCTGGGACCAGAGACACAGTGAGCTCAGCTGTTGCACTCAGTGGATCAGATCCAGTCATTCACTTAGTTAACTGCAATTCTACACTGCAGACCTGGACAAAAATACACCCTCTATGCGTCCAGGTGTGTGTGGAGGGGCTGGGGGGAGGGGATATCTGAATGTACATCTATAAATGGAACCTGAGTGTTCCTTTCCTTAAATTATGTGTCCCCTCACCTGCTTACCTGTGACTTTGCAATTATGAATGGGTTTAATACCCTGAAGCCAATAAGGAGATAGACATCACAGTGACTAAAACAGGGGAAGTTAAATATATTTTAAAAATTAAACTATGATAATAATTAACTCTAGGATATAAGAAACCTATATGTTTCAGATCTTGCTGGAGGTATAACAGAACCCACTGGATGGCTGAGAACTTTGCTGGGCTGGAGATGCTTTGCAGTCATGGGGCAAACAGGAATCAGCCCTCCAGGGGACAGGTGGGGGAAGCGAGCCTCAGTCGGTGGCCAGTGCATGGGCACACAGCCCCAGTGGGGTGCAGGTGCTGCAGGAGCCTGGCACTTGGCACCCCTGTGCTGAGGACTGCTGCTTTGGGAAGATTGTGGGGTACACATCTGGGGGAAGGAGGGGCAAACAGAGGAATCGGGGGAGAGGTACAGGTAGAAAACCTTCCCAGCACTGGTTCCCTGTCAAGAGAGCTGTTGGAATGTTGTAGTCAGACCAGGCTGAGGCCACAAGGTCGCTGACTTGCCAAGGGGATACCTGTTCCGGCCATGGATGGAGCAGAGCTTCATAGGATGTTCTCACACACAGAGAATCAGAGCCTCCATGCTGCAGGCAGAAACTGCTGAAGAGGCCCTTTTTCTTGCAATATATCTCCACGCCCCCTACTGAGGGCCTTGCTGTAAAGGAGAAATGCTTAAAGGAATTCCACAGTTTATCAGCCAGCACATATCAAAGGGTAAATTTGGATCTTAATAGGTGTGCGTGAATGTTCATGTACACGACAAGTCCACAAATGCTGTGTGTGTGCATAATAACATCCTCCAGCTATCCCTCATGGGAGAGCCTGAGCAGCCAGGAAAGGCAGAGGGGTGGGCCTGGCCGCCTTCTGGGCTCTGAGGGCCTCTGGGCTTCCTCCTGCCCAAGCACAATAGACCACCCCACCCTACAGCCCAGTCCAGCTTTAAGACACTCAGGTCAGGAGGTATCCAACCAACCCCCACAACCACTGCCAGGAAAAGGAAGCTGGAGTATGGGTGAGGCTGATCTGGACAGGATGGCAGAGACCCTAGAGCGGAGTGGCTGGGCAGTGGGAGGCAGAGTTAAAGGAGATGTTCTCTGCCAGAGGGCCAAGAAGAGG
>JAQZBX010098058.1:0-11627 GCA_029593785.1 Cabassous unicinctus | reverse complement strand
GGCCTCTCTCACTGCTAGACTATTCCAATTAGATTTATAATATGAGAGGCTTCAACTTGAAGTGAGATACCTAAGGAAGGAGATTGTGCACATCTTCCATTTTACTGTCATTTGTGGAGCCAAAGGCATCCATCCCTAAGGTGAAAGCAGGGATGCATAGTCAAGTTCCTGATTCAGAAGTGGCATTGGTTGGCAGCAGCTGGATGTCTCATTATACCTTTCCTGCACTTCAGTCTTCTTTCTCGGACTGTCCTAACAATTGGGTGAGCTACCTAATAAACTTTAATGAATCCCTTCGCAGCCAGAGTGGCTTCACCTGTTTGCAACTAATAAAAAATTTTGAGATTTGCCTATGATGCCTCAGTGGCAGAGTTGGAACTAAAAGCAAAAATGTGGGTTGAGGGTGGTCTTGTGTGTGAAGAGAGCAGCATTTAATTGTATAGCATGCAATCACTCATCTATTAAATCAGTACCTAGTAATTCATAACTACTTTTTTGCATTTAAATTTTATTTTTGATGCTTTAGGGCATAAAATAATTTCATATATTTAGGTAGTAAAATTTTTCATTGCTATTAGGTTTCAACAATTCTCTTAGGTATAAAATATGTATATTCCTTGATTTTGATCTTTTTCTTAAATACTATTAACATCATCATTTTACCCTTTTTATTAAATTTATATTGTGAAATAAGAGCTAAATATGGTTTTTGATGAGTTAATTAATTTATAATTTTTTCGTATCTTTAAAAATTTAAAATAACTCCCAGAAAATTATCTGGGTCATTTTGATTGGCTAAACTTTTACAATTGCTTTCATAGCTATTGACAATTCTGGTTTCTATTTCTTCTCAAATCAAATTGTTTTCAAATCTGCACACAAAGAATGTATTTTAAGTGTTTTCCCTTTTCACCAAGTCTTCATTAGTATTATGTGTTACAACTCTTTAAAAAAAATCTGTACTATTTTATGGGTGAAAAATGGGAGCCTATTGCTTTTTAAAATCATTTTTATTATTGTTTCTTCATGTTTACTGCTTTGTTATATTTAATATTAAAAAATGTGCAAACAAACTTTTTATCACAACAACAGTAGGGAAATGCTTAAAGATGCTCGCATACTCACATGATAGAGCATTATGGAGTCATGAAAAGCCATAATTTCAAAGCATATATAAAGAACAGAGAAATGCTCACAATTATGATGTTTTGTAAAAAGCACAGATATTGTGCTTGACATGAAAACTGAAAATATAAGATTAAAAAAAATTACCTATGGCATCCATTTTGAAGTCTTTAAATGTGTAATTCTTAGAATTGACAAAGGTGTTTCCATTTTTAGCTTCATTAGTTGTTTTAAAAGGAAGCTGGTAAATGTCTATTCTGCATTGTATAGTCCATATTCCATGGAATACTAATAAATAACTTTAAATATTGCAATAACTAGAAAGGTCTTTTCAGCTTTCATATTGTGTTCTTTTGCATCTTAAATGGCTTCTCAAAGAGTTAGTTAATTGTACATCGTAATTATTTATGCTTTATTTTTATATCACCAGAAACAGAAACACTGACACTTACAACACACACACACACAATGCAATGCAACTGCCTCTTCCACCACACTTTAACGTTGAAATCCCATTAGTGTTTACTAAAATCTTAATTGTTTTATAATTACATTTGTGCCTAGAGAATAGTATGTGTTTATTGAAATATTTTTAAATGGATAGTAGCAGGAAATTTCCCCCCAAAAAATCAATATATGGAAAAATATAAAGTAGCAACCTATAAAATAATTGGACACAACTGTTGGGGATTGAGTGATGTATTCTGCAAAAGATGTATTTAAATCTGTAGCCTGTGTTAAGAATTTTACCAAGAAAGCCCTGGAATGAGGCAATTATGACATAGTACCGGTGTTGAAATTATCAAAATAGCTATTTTAATATCTCTTCTCCCATGAAAATAGGAGAAAATACCTGACATTTTGGTAGCAACAACTGTGATATTTCTGAAAAGGGCTTTTTTTCTCTTAATGGGGAAAATGAAAAGCATTGCAGTTATTTAGCAGAATAACACTTATTGTTCCCTAAGCAAGAAATCTATTTTCGATACCTCAGTATTTCTGCTTTAGAGTGCTTATAAGTCTGGGTTTTGGTGTCAGACTGAAATGAGTTTGAGTGTTAGAGTTTTCATTCGCCAACTGTGTCTCTTGAGCAGTTATTAAAACTTTCATTTTCAACATGCCTTTCTATAGAATGGGAATAATAGTAGTTTCTGGTTCATGTGATTTGTGTGTGTGTGTGTATGTGTGTGTGCATTATGGGACATGCTGCATCTAGAGCAATTAGCATAGTGCCTAGTTTATAATATATGCCGAGGAAATGTTGACTATTTACCAACATCAGCAACACCCTGAGCAACTGAAAAAACCACCTCCATTTCTACAAAAAACATCACCTCATTTGCAACCGTATTTGTCTCAACGAAGAAATTTTAGTTAATGTATGTCCAATATGTGGAGGTGGTGCATAATTCATACTTACCAGATATTTCTATACAGAGGAAATTCTGAGTCGCCCATGTCTTCAAGTGAAAGTGGAAAATTAAAAGTCAGTGCTTTTGGGGATTGACTAGCATTGTCAAAATTTAGCTGTTAGAAAAAGCATAGGTTTTTAGATATTGGAGGAATTTTAAAGATCTTTCTTTTTAAATCACTGATTTTAAAGATAAAGAAAGTGAACCTTGGAATGTAGAATAGAAAGATACTGAATTGAAGGGCAGGATTGCAATAGGTTTATTTAACCAAAATATAATGTGCTAATTAAATCAGTGAATTCAGGGTAGTAGATATTAAGAGAAACAGATATATTAAGAAATATAAAACTAAAGAGCATGTAACGTGCTGCCAATCCCAAGAATAAGAAAAGCCAAGAATGCACTTAGACTTCAATGATATGGAGCAGAAGACAAAACTAAGACTGGAATACACAGGCACCTCTCCAGGTTGCTGTGGCTACAGGTCTTCCTTCTCTGATTCATGAAATATAATAAGAAAAGTTACTTGCAAATTAAATAAACAGAATTTAGCCACAGAAATTCTGGAGCAAATTTGGGAAAGATTTGTGCTTTCTTCAATGAAAAGATCCTATCAAAAGAGGATGGAATTTTAATTTATTTTTGTAAGGAAGAGAGATTTTACTGAGGTTGTGACCTGAAGAACTTGAGTTTTGCCAGACTTTGTATTTCACTCTGGTTTGTGCAAGTAAACTAAATGTGGTGGCTATGTATTTGACCTGCTATCAATGCTATATGGAAGTTACCGTGAGATGGCAAAGGGAGATTATTTTCTGGCCATTCTGGTGAACTGATTGTATTACCAGATATTATAGTAGCTTGATGGCTTTACTACTCTCCCTGTCACTTGCTTCCATCAGGGAAGACCTAATCTTCCAAGGAAGAGTCACCTGAGAAGGTTGGAGTCATTTATCCAGTAGCATTATTTTCTTTGAACAAATTCAAACATAAAATACACATTGAGCAAGTTCTAATTCCCAGGAATAATTTTGGCACTGGGGATACACATTGACCAAATGAGAGAAAAATGTGGGCCTTTATAAAGTTTACATTCTAGTAATGGAGGTAGACAATAAAAAAGATAAATAGGTTATATCACCTTCACCTCCCACATTATTATGTTAGTAACAGCTATTAAGGAAGCAAAATAAATTAATTGGGAAAGGGGTATAGAAAATGGGAGAGGAGTATTGAACTTTTAGAAAGGATAGACAAGTAAATTCTCCCTAAGAAGGCAGCATTTGAATAAAGATTTGAAGAAGTGAGAGAACTAGGCATTTGTATATCTTGAGTAAGGGCATTCCAGAAAGATGCAGAAGCTCACATCATGTCTGATGTTTTTCAGAAACAGCAGGGAGAGTTGTGTCGCTGGAATAGAGAGAGTAAAAGGAAAGTGAAGGGAATTGAGGACAGAGATAATAGAAAAGGGAAGGGGAGGTGAAGGTCCTATAGGGTCCGTTAGGCCATTTTATGGACTTGGTTTTTTAATTGCCAAGAGTGAAGTCATTGGAGAGCATTGAGCGGAGGACGGATGTGAGCTCTTGTATCTTTTAAAGAAATTTCTTAAGAGGTAGTATTAGAAAAGAACATAAGAGAGTAAGAGCATTTATTGGTACTGGAAAGTGGGGTGATGTTTTTGCAAGTACCCAAAATTGGGGAAGTGGCTTTAAAATTGGGTAAACAATAGAGGATGGAAGAATTCTGAGGCACTTGATAGATAAAGCCTAGATTGCCTTGCAAAGACTGTTGCTAGAAAATATGGATATTAAAGGTGCTTCGGTGAAGCCTTAGAAGGAAGTAATGAATGTGTTATTGAAAACTGGAGGAAAGGAAATCTTTGTTACAAAGTAGTAGAAAACCTGGCTGAATTATCTCCTGGCGTTGGATTGAAAGTAGAATTTATAAGCGATGGACTTGGATATTTAGCTGAGGCGATTTCCAAGTTAAATGTGGAAAGGTCAACCTGGTTGCTCCTTGCAGCTTGTAGTAAAGTGCAAGAGGAAAAGGATAAGATGAAAACCGAACTCTTAAGCACAAATAAACTAGAAATTTATGGTTTGGAAAATTCTGAGTCTATCCACATAGTGTGTGCTGAGACTAGAACCAAAAGTGACTCTATCAGGAAACTCCCTCAACTTCCAGAAAGCAATTCCCTGGAGAATAGAGCTCCATGTGAGGGTTTAACTGAACATGGATCCAGTCAACCATTTGGAAATGCAATTATGCAGGGAAGATCTGTTGGAAGTCCTTCTGTCTGATGGTTTGGACCCCTGCAAACTACATGTAAAGCCAACAAATTGTTTTTTTTTTAGAAAGTTTATGAGTAGAACCACTGCCAGCCTTGACTAAAGGGATTGAGAGGGGACAAATTGAAGGAAGAATTACTTCAAGGGCAGAAACATGGAAGCCTAGGTCAAGATCAAAGGTAACTCTTTGGGCCAAAAAAGCAGGCCCACTTATGAGTGTGGAAAAGATGGGTGTGCTCTGGAGCTTGGAGGGGGATAGTCTTGTACCCTATTTTTCAGGAAGAATGCTGCTACCCCATGCTCAGAGATGTTGGGGCATATGAGGAGAGCCTGGCTGCCACCCCAATGCTCTGAGAGTGTTGGGCCTGTGCCCCAGGGTTTGCAGAGAGCCTGGCCACCATTGCCTTGCTCACGGAGGGTGATCCCTTATCCCAAGTTCAAGGAGAGCATGGCCATTGAGCAAGCACTTGGAAGGGATAGGGCTGCTGCTCCATCAGGCCTGGAGGGCAAAACATCAATCCACAGATGACTCTCACACCTTGAAATCTAATGGAGTTTTTCCTGGTAGTTTTTGGAATTGTTTGGGACATGTGACCCCATTTTCCTTCCAATTTCTCCCTATTGGAATAGGAATGCCTATCCTATGCCTGTCCCTCTTTTGTATATTAGAAACAGATGATTTGTTCTCTAGGTTTCACACGTCCATAGACAGGGGAATTTTGCTCCAGGACAGACCATACCCATAACCAATTTTGATGAGACTTTATGCTTACTATTGTTACTGAAATGATATAAGGCTTTTGGAATGTTGCATGAGGAAAGAACATACCTTTTTGGGGTCCAGAAGGCAGACTATAGTGGTTTTGAGCTATGTTCCACAGAAAGACATGTTCTTAAACTTAATTCATTCCATGGGTAAGAACCCATTGCAAGTAGGACCTTTTGATGAGGTTGCTTCAGTTAAGGTGTGGCCCAACTGAATTAGGTTGAGGTTTAATCCAGATTACTGGAGACCTTTAAAAGCAAAGTGAAAGAGAGAAGCCATGAGGAACAGCAAGAAACTGGATGTCCACAGAACCCAGAAGGGAAGGGAGGAGATACTGCCACGTGCATCGCCACGTGACAGAGAAGCCAAGTAACCCCAAAGATTGCCGGCCAGTCAGAAGATATGATACCCATGAGGAAGCAAGCCATCTAGCCTCTGAAATTGTCAGCTAATAAATTTCTGTTGTTAAGCCAACCATATTACTTTATTTATTTTAGTGGCTAGGAAACTAATATGCAGTGGTTCTATTGAAATCCATAAAACTAAGCTAGGTCAGATACATTGTGACAATGAGAAACTCTTAAGTATATACGAGTCAACATAAAAAAGCACTACATACCATTTGTTCAAAATGTGCCATAGAAGAAATCAAGAAAGTTCAGGATAATCCACCTCAAATGCATTCTCTTGTATCATTTTTAGGCTTTAAATTAAATGGATGCAAAATCCAAAGTACTTTTTAATTATCTTGAATGCTTTATAAGGGTATATGTGAGCCAGGGGAAATATAAGTGAACAGCAACATTTTGAAAGTAAACCATCTAAAAACTAGATTTATCTACTCATATTGATTCAGGAATAAAGGAGAAAAAACTGCTTTTCAATTCTTACAACCCCCATATAGTATACAGTTTTTACAATTGTTAAGAAGTCACCCAGAAAATTGCAAATGTGACTGAGGAAGCAATATCAGCTTATTCTAAACTGCTGAACTAAGAAATTTTATAGCTAATCCAAGAAGCAGGTGTTTTTTTGTTTGTTTATGATGCACTACTCCCTATTATAACTACAAGAGCATTCCAAATGAAATACATTATTAATACTAAAAAATTCCAATGATGATATAATAGTCAATTAAAAGTAATTTGTTTTGCTTGCATTCCCATGGTAGGTAATTTGCATAATTTTAGCAATTATTTCCATTGTAAAATGTTGGTGACTTCATGTATTAATGCCTTCACATTCCTTTAGAATATGTGAAATGCAATAGTACATAAAATGTAATATCAATTTTATTCTATTAATTGTTTTCATAAGCCCTTATGTACAGTGTTATTGCAGAGCACTTTTATTGAATCTATTTTATGCTAAGTGTATTTTGAAAGATCATCCCTTATTCCTTTTCAGTGCCTCTATCTAAATTTAGTTTTAAGATTGTGGTACACTTCAACTTATCTTAGATAAAATGGTGAACTCAATAAAGGATAATTTTGATGCACTAGTCCTTTCTAAATGCAATGTTTCAAATTCCTTCCACCCTCATGCCATTAAATTTTAAGAAAATATCTCTGAATAAATTATATGAATAACATCATTTTTGTTATTTGCATTTTCTAAAGTTAGCCATGTAAGAATAACTTTGTTCAACCTTTCTGGTTAAGTTTACTACTTGACCTTTTCCATCTCATATCTATTCATCTCCAACTTTTCTTCTTTCCTAGTCTTCAGTCATGAGGGTTTTAGTTAGAATGATCTTTCTACCTTAATTATACACCTGCACATTTGTATACCCAAGTTGCTTAATAAAGGAACCTCATAAAAAAGGGCATTTGCCTTCCTTCCTCAATGTCTTCAGGCCTAACAGCCTGTGTGTTTGTTTTTTTTCTGACAGCAAATATTTTAATTACTGCTTTTTATTTCATTAAAAGTACATATCAGTATATATTCGTATAAAACAAATTCCTACTAATAGATGATTAGTGGTTTTAGATTTCAATCTTTTAAATAACCCTAAAATAAACTCTCTTCAAATGGAGCTCTTAGTTTCCTCCTTAGGGAAAATGCTTAAAGTAGAATATTTGAGAATCATAACTATCTCTAATAAAGTGTTTCTCAGAATAGTTGTAGAAGTTCATGATTACACATACACACACGTGTGCACAAACAAATGTAGACAGTCATCAGCAGGGGAGGAGACTCAGTTTTCCTCTACACTTGCCAGCCCAGGGCATTATACTTTTTATGAAATTTATGTCACTATGGTAGAAGAATACGAATCCCAGGATTTTAACTGCATTTATTTGATTGCATTTGAAGTTTAAATTTTGTACACACAATTAGGTATCATTTGATATATTTTATTCTAGAACTTCTGTATCCTCATTTTCAGTAGTATCTAGGAACATATTTTAGGAATGTAATTTTGGCAGCAACATATGAAACCAATTAGGAGGACATCACAATATTCCATGAATGGGATATGGTGGCATGGATTAGGGTGTTGGGAGTACAAACATGAAACAAAGGCAAAATAGAGGAATTGAATCATGGGTAAATTCATGAGCCTCAAGTTAACTAACTCAGATAAAAGGGGAACATTAACTGGGAGGAAAATGTGTTTAGGATAAAGATCATGAGTTTAGTTTTGGAGGTGGAAATTTTAATATGTCAGTATATCCAAGCAGAAACAAAGTGTAAGCAATTACAGATATGGGTCTATATCAGTTCAGAGGAAAGGTCCTATTAGTTATTTTTAGATATATGCCCACTAAACATCACCATATTTAGGGACTTATAACTCAGTGTTTTCGATGAAAAATATATATTGCATTACCTCAACCACTAATCAGCACCCAGAAGGAACATGATGAATTATTTACTATTCATCTCAATGTAGGAAATCAATGCCAGTGAATAATTCTAAACAAAAAGGTTTGTGTTCTGCCTTGTAAGGTACTGATGAACTAATATTTGTATACTATCAATAAATTGCAATTATTAGAATATGAAGAAATGAAATAAATCATGATGTAAAGATTTGAACAAGAGGACTTGAAAAATTATCCAATTTCCCTGTTCTCCAAAACTTTCATTCCTTCTCAATTGAAGAAACTAACTTACCTCTCAAAAATAAGATAGCTTCCCTTAAAGCCTACTCTACAATTCTGTTTCATATCCCTTGCCACAAGTATCCTCGTCCAGAAACATAGCATGATGAGAGAGGGAAGTGGGTGAATAGGCAAAAAGTAAAAAAGGCAGAGTAGAGAATGGAAAATGGTCTCTCTCTGTCCCAATCCAAGAAACAAGTGGGGAATGTGTGTTGAACCTGCAAGTTAGCCTCTAAGGTGTCTGTCAAGAGAGGGGTAGGATGGAAATCAGCAGGGCAATTCTAGGCCCAGGAAGTTCATTTCCTCCTTTTGTTCAGGATTCAGGCTATGCACCCCCTGGGTTGTAGAAGCTGTTGGGGAGATTTGATCAGAAGCTGAGACAGTCTCTGAGTAAACAGACTAGATCACAAGGATGGAAATAAAAGTTCCCATGCTCACTTCTAGTTCCACAGGCACAACTTTTGGGAAATAACTTGACGAACACATGCAAGCTGATAAGACTTTCTGAGTTCTCACTCAGGGTTGGAGCATTGGTGCTCTCAGACGTGCAGGCCTCTGCCTACCTCCAGCCTGTATGGTGCCCTCAGAAAGTGGATATGGCCTGATTCTAGGCCCTCCGTGATGCTGGGAGGAAGTCCGGGCTTTTCTTTCAGTCTAGATGTTCATAGATTCCGAGGCTGGGGTGACTGTTCCTCTGCTCGGCTCTGCATCACTGTGGGCATCTGTGGTGGGCTGGGCAGGGAGTTAGCAGTTGCAAGGCCCTAACTGATACAGTCATTCTGTGCTTTGGAGAAAAAGCTCCTGCTGTGTTTCAGGTTGCATAGAAAAGTAGAAGTAAAATTGATAATAAATTTGGTTGATTATATATTTATTATCTACCCTATTTAATTAATAATTGAAAGCTACAAAGGGTGATTTAAATACAGAAACTGGAAGCCTACAATTCACCCAAGTATAACCAAAGATGAACATGAGAAGAGATAAGATCTCAGAATTACTCTAGAGTAAGCTTGTACCTATTCGTAATGAAAATGAAAAGAGCTTATGTTATATCTAGAATGCTGGAGTTTTGACTTAAGCACATTTCTGTAGTGCTTCACTTCTCCAAATGATGTTTTACATAGAGGTCTAAATGTTTCCAATATTATCAATGTAAATGCACCTTCATATATAACATGATCATTCTTTTATTGCTTTCTTTTCTGACTGTAGAAGCATTTCTTTTTCAATATAGCCTATCTTCCGTTCTAAATAGGTCCTCTAATAAATCAGTAGTATGATTTTGTTTTTTCAATGTAGGCTTAAGATTCTTATTGATTACTTTTGGAAAAGTGAGAATTCTACAAATTGCATTAGCTGAAAAGATCAATGGCCCATTAGATAGGCATTCTATAAAGACCTAGACTAGATGCTTCAGTAGAAGGCCAGAAAAAATTACCTTTCATAAAACACCTGTCCAATTGTTCAATATTATACCACAGGGGAACATTTTTTCCTAACTCCAGCTGGTTATCATTTTATGCTTTGAAACACAAGGATTGATGACCCTGGCAATTTTAGCTTGGCTTGTAAAACTGTACGTAGTTTATTATTTATATTCACATAAATGCCCATTCTATTGTTTTAATCGTACTAAGATATTGGCCACTATAATTTCCAGTATCAGCAGGCTTCAAAAGAAATATTTTAAAATGTGATCTCTGAGCAAAACAAAAATGTGGAGATGAACTGAAACAAAAATATCCAGGAGTCTACCCAATGTTAGTGGATTCCAGATGTAAGATTGGCAGGGCAGTGTGGATAGAGGGCAGTCATGGAAATAGTTATGTGAAATGCCTATGATATCTTCCTTCTCTACTGCATTTTTTTACAGACCATCTGACTTAATTCTTTCCTTTATTCTGCTTACTTCAATAACTAATTTAAGTATTTCTTTTCTGTCTTCCCTACTAAATTGAAATTTCTTTTAGGTTGCAAATGACTAGGAATATAGTTTAATAATCACTGGCCTGGAAGTTAAAGATATAGGATTTTTCCCTAAACTGGTCACTGACCAGCGCTGTGGCCTTGGAGGACTCATTTTCCCTTTCTGAGTTCCACTTGCTTGCCATGTGTTTCTTTCTGCACCATCTGTAGACAGTGACATTTTTGTCCTACCAACTCAGCCATCTGTGCCTTGGGTCAAAAGGTTTTATTCCTATCAAAAATTGCAGACTGGAATTAGAAAAGTCAGATATCCTGTTGGTCTGGAGTAGGTTTTGGGTATAGGCACTTACCAAGTACTCACTGTGTCTGTATCAGTAATAATATTTTTTGATGCATTTTATAATTTAAAGCTTACTCTCAGTTTCTTGATCCATGTGTCAGCTGCTTAGGGAATTTTACTGGGGTCCTGCTATTTTCATTTTTGTTTCCGCATGCCCTTGCCATGACTCTTCTCCCCAAGATGACAGTCGCTGGTTGAGGCTCCTTTTCCAAGAGAGCGTTGTTCATGCAGAACCGTGGTGCTGCCATGATTCTGCCCTGAAGTACCATTGATATGTGAGCATTCCTATTTCATGTGCTTGCCTTACCATGGGCCTCTTTCTACATGAATGAAGGCATGAAAGTCATTGTCAAGTACCGGTCTAACTGGCTAGTTGTCTCAAGGGAAGCTGTAGAGCTAGTCAGCTGTTACTAGATTCAAGTTCCAGCTTCTCTCATCCCAGCAGCCTACTGAAGAGTTCTCAGAACTTTTTGAGACCAAGATTGCCTGTAGCATGGAATTTTCCATGTGTTATATAAAAAAGGCTGAGTTCAATTAACTCTAATGCCTTGCTTGTCTAATCCTCACTTTACATATTTTTGTAATACCATGCATGATACATGGGAAACACTCATTAAATACCTATTCATTGAACAAATAAAAAAATAATATATGATGTACAGTTAG
>JAQZBX010098057.1:0-11621 GCA_029593785.1 Cabassous unicinctus | reverse complement strand
TTTTTTTTTTTTTTTTTTTTTTTTAACGTGGATTGAAACATTTCATCTTTGCCTCACTGGTTCCTGAGAACTAAAGGTTATTTTGATTCTTCTTGTCTTTCTAATCCAAGGGCATTTATTTCCTTTGTTATAAACACTTGGTGACCCTTTACCAAGTGGCAAGTCACACTTTTTTAAAAATAAAATTTTAACTGAATTTTGGATTTTCCTTGTATTTAATGAAATGACCTAGGGCCTGGTGGACTTCAAGGGCAAAGTTTTGGCTATTTACATGCTGGTTTTCAAACTTTGAAATCCTAGCAGGAGGCTTCAGGCCTCCTTATATCAAGTTGCAGGGGTAAAGCTGAAAAGAGGATTTTAATAGCATATTTAACAATTTTACCAAATACATAACATCTCCAGAAACTGATCAAATACTAAACGATGGGCAATCAATACTCCTAGAATTTAAACACACTCCTAAATAATTCTTTGAGAAAAGAAAAATACTTGGGAGGTGGCATGAGTAATCCTCAGGAATGCTATAGCCTAAATGTGTTTAAAAAAATGACAACACCAATAACTGAAAAGAAGGGCTTAAGTACAGATACCAACAGGATTAATTTAAGTTTCAAGAAAATAGCTGTTTGCAAATCTAACCTAAGCTCTGATACCAAAAATCCACATCATTTTTGGATATAGGTGAAAACAAATTTAAATATGTGCAAATGAAATTCAGTGTAATTAAAGGTACAAAAATAGATTAGCCATTAGCATATTTTCAATTATAGAACTATCACATTAACAGGTGAAATGTGAAAAAGCACACAACAAATACTCTTAGTAATCTAGGTAATAATCTTTTACCATAAAATCCCTTAAGAACCAGATAAGATTATCCCCTATCAACACTACTTTTTAATAGTATTCTGGAGATCCTAGGCAATGCAGAACAAAAAAAAGTAATATAAAATGTCAAAAGGGAGAGACAAAACAGTCATCATTTGTTTATTCTCTTGGTTTTCTCAAAAGATATTAAGTTGGCAAATCTGAATAGCTGATATCATTTTTGCAACTGTCCTATAAGTTTGAAATTATTTCAAAATAAAAAGTTAAACCTGAAAAAATTAAAATAGAACTAGAACATTCAGCAGGGTGGCTGGAATCAGGATCATCCAGAGAAAAATAGCCTGAGATTTATGAACTACCTACAATGCTTTACTTTTTATAAGGAGAACATACTTATGTATTACTTGGTGTAATTAAATCTAATTTCTTTCAAACGAAAGAAGTTTGGCTGGTTAGTAATCTCCTCTGCTGCTAGTGGGGCACTATTCAGTGCCCTCTACATAGAATCAGTGAAGACCTTTAAGATGCAAGCCCAGGGCCCAATGTTTTTATTGTTTTTTAAAGTCCAGGCAATTCAAATGGGGCATCCAAATATCATCCCTCAACAATACAAAGAGGGAAGCGGGTGTGGCTCAGTGGATAGAGCCCCCGTTTACCATATGGGAGGCCCGGGTTCGTGTCCCGAGGCCTCCTTGTGAGGGCACGCCGGCCTGAGCGGTGCGGTGGGCTGATGCAGCAACCTCACGGCAGGAAGCGGGTGTGGCGTAATGGATAGCGCACCCGTTTACCATATGAGAGGCCCCGGGTTCGCTTCCTGCGCCTCCTTGTGAGGGCAGGCCGGCTCGCGCAGCGCCGTGGGCTGATGCGGCAAGACTTCACAGCAAGGGGGAGATAAGCAGACACAGAGAAGACACGCAGCGAATGGACACAGCAGCACAAGCAGCAAGGGGGGGATAAATCTTTAAAAAAAAATACAAAGAGCCTAACTTATAAGATGCCAAAATTTTATTAAAAACTGGTATTTGCTGGGTGAACATGACCCTGATGTTGTCTTCTGCTAAGGCGAACATAAAGGTTTGTCATCTTCAAGCACTTTTATAGCAGCAGAAATTCTGAAAGTTCTTAAAGCTGAGTACTAGTTAAATCAAAGTAGCCTTGAACTTTTGTATATAAAATATTAGTCTATAGATTGGCATCAGGGCTCTATAAAGGTTTCTACTGAAAAAAAAAAACTAAACGGCAGGGGGAGTCGGTACCTAGTTTGCGAGAAAATATTGCAAATACACCTCTTTGTCATATAGGTATACATATTCCTGTTAAATATCTTTTGAAATGTTACTTTTAAAACTAGGCAGGAAAAAAAAAGCCTAGACAGCCTAAGATCTATGCTTAAAAAGGCAAAAAAAACTATATATTTCTAATGCCTTGTCCCAATAAAAGGAGCATAAAGGAAAGCATTCAACACAGTCAGCCCCTCCTCAGTACACTCTAAAGGAAGACCCTCCCAGGGAATGCTGATTCCAGCGCACTTTTAGATGCACACCCCTCCCCCATCGTCAAACAAGCTCCGGTTAACTGGTCAAGTTCCATTCTGGTGCTTTACCAAGTCTCTCCCACACAGATTCACACACCAGAATAAGTCGCAGATGCCACTCAAGCCCCCTTTTCACACTGCACGTGAATACATGCAGGACATCTCTGCAGCAGGAGGAGCCCACAGTTTTCCATCTTGCAATGCCATGGTGTCAGGTCCACACTGCACTCTGGCCAATGCCTTCTGGCAGGTGCTGCTGTCCCAACTTCCTGTCTAGTATTTTTTGAAGGCAAAGTGAGCCTCAAATAGGCCATCCAATTTCTCTGGAGTCTCCAGTTCCTTTGTTTATCCTCAGGGGAAAGGTGGCAGATGTGCGACAAGGTATAGAAAATATTTACTTACAGATAGATTTCATTGTCGTCGGTGGGTGAAATCAGCAGCTACCATTGTCCCTGAGCAGCACTGTCTGCAGATAGAACATCTCCCTGGAGCAGCTGGAAGCCGACAAGAGCCCCCCAAGATGGACTGCTCCGCCAAGGGCAGGTGCTCTCAGCGCCCGGCAGGCCCCCACCTTCTCGGTAGTTGCTGGGAGAGGGGCAGCAGCTGCCTCCCTGCAGGCACTTGGCGGGGACCACGTGCCTGAGGGGCATCTCCTCTTGAGACCCCTGGGAAAGAAAGGAACTGAGGACAGGCGCGCCTGAGGCCCCTTCTCTTACCCCACAACCCAACCCTCCAGCAGAAGATGCGGGACCAAAGACCCCATCTGATCGCCATCGGAAGCTAAACTCTGCAGGAACTGGAATGGGCAGCTGCTCGCGGCTGTTCTAACTTTCGATTCCGATGACGAACCACAAGTGGGCCCTCAGCACGGCCCAGCCGTTGTTCTTTATTTCCCTGCTCTGGCTTCTCCCTTAGACAGTGACTTCACGTGTCTCCCTCCTCAAACCGCCAGCCCCTCCTCGCCATCCTCACTCCCAGCCGCTGGCCGTTCTTCCCACTTCACTGAACACACACTCCAAAGGAACTCCTGCCAGCTCCCACCACCACGTGACCCCTACCCTGTTTCGTGTCACTCTTGGTCACCTGTGGCCTAACTGAAGCCTCCCCAAGCTGCGTGTTAGGTCCAGGGCTCAGCAAACTTTGTGAAGTTCCAGAAAGTTAATTTTTTGGGCTTTGTGGGATGTTTGGGCTCTGTCAAAACTACTCAACTCTGCCGTGGTAGCACAGTAATGGATGATATGAAAACAAGTGTCCCAACAAAAGTTTAATTTTCAAAAACGGGGGGCAGGTCAGATTTGGCCAGTGGGCTGTAGTTGGCAGACCCCTGCGTCAGACCAATCGCACCTCACCTACCCCAGCAATTCCCTTTCCTGCGGCAGCCACGTTCTCATCAGCCTACATACACGCAGCTATTTCCGCCATCTTAAAGACAACAAAACCCTTCAGCTCCTTCCTGCAACTACTGCTTCATCTCTTTCCTTTTCAGCAAAACTCCTGGACAGTTGTCACTATTCCTGTCTTCATTTTTCTCTCTGGGGTTAAAGCCTCATCAGAGATGGTTCCAATCATTACATTAAAACTCCTCAAGGCCACGATGACTTCTAGGTTTCTAAACCCCAGAGGTCCATCCCCAGTCCTCATCTTACCTGACCTGTGAGCAATATTCAGCCCAGGTGATCAGTCCCTCCTCCTGAAACCTTCCTTCCATTTGTCTCCCAGGATGACACATGGTCCTGGGGTCCTTCCCACCTCACCAGCTGTTCCTCTGTCTCCTTCGCTGGTCCTTCAGCTTCGACCTCTAGTGTGGGAGTATCCCAGGGCTCAGTTCTCTTCTCTATTGATAGTCTTGTCTTAGCTACTTAATCCTATGACTTTACACAGGATCAATAAATTGATAACTCCCAAATCACTATCTTGGCCTGAGCCTCTCCCTGAACTCCAGATGTGTACACCCAATTGCCTGATGCCTCCACTTGGACATCTAACGGACACCTCCCGTCCAAAGCTGAGTTCCAGAGCTTCGCACAAGCAGCCCTGTCTTCTCTACCTTAAATCAAAACCTTGACTCCAGCCACTCTGCACACCTACCTGATCCAAGCCATTGTCACCTTGCCCCCCTGGAACCTACTCCCAACACACAGGTCCTGTCGCACTCTAGTGCAGAGCTCCAGTTGCTGCCATCTGACTCTGCAAACGTGGTCCCCACAATGGCCTGTAGACTACCTGGCTGACTTCCTCTTACCTTCCTGGCCTCATCTCCTGCTCCACTCCCCTTGGCAGACTCCTGCTCAAGGGCTTCACACTTGCTCTGCCCTCCACTTGCCATGCTTTTCCCACAGATACCCTTCTGGTCCTTATTCGAGTTCAACCTCGCCAGAGAGGCCTTCCCTGGCAACCTATCTAAACCTTGAACCACATACACACCTGAGCCTCCTGGCCATTTTCCTCAAGAGCACCATCGAACATGTGTTGTACTTATCTCGCTTACTGTCTGCCTCCCCTAGAATGTAAGCGCCACGAGGGCAGACACTTGTCCGTTTGTTGATGGCTATGTTCTCAGGTCCTAGGACGACAGCTGGGATGTAGGAGGCACTCACTAAACGTTTTGTGAGGGAATGAGCAATTGATTCCTTCTCCTGATTGAATGCCCCAGAAGCCACCTTCAGCCGGGTTCCTGGGACTTGACAGGACTGAGACCATGCCCCCACCCAGTTCACACACACAGCAGAGTCACACTTACGGCTCCCGCAGTGGGGGCCCCCCCAGCCGCCTCGGCACTCGCAGCGGTAGCTCCCATGCTGTAGGATGCAGATGCCCTCGTTCATGCACGGGCTGGGCTTGCAGAGGCTGACGGGCTGCTTGGCTTCTACAAAGGAGAACGTGCCCCCAGCCTGGATCAGACCCTAAGCAAGCCCCGGACAGAGGAAAGGCCACAAGAACAGGTGTCTCTCATGCCTTAGTGTACCCCTTGGCCCTTAAGTGATGAGTTAGCGCACGGTTGGTTCTCCATTCTATACAGCTAAGTGAAAAAGACCAACCACCCTGTTTCCCTTCATGCACACGGGGCCTCTCCAATGCTGTGCTTGTGGCAACGTTTACTGTGTTGGTCGCCATGTGCTTTTCAAAGGGCAGCAAGGGGCTCACTGGCAGAGGAAGCCTCGGAGTCCAGCTGGCCGCTCATTCATTACCCAGATGAGTGTCTGACAGCCTGGGGTCCTTAGGCCCTTGGGGGATGTGTGGTTATCCCAAGCACATCCTCTATTTAAATGGAGTATATAAATTCTCAAGTTGGGGTAGGAGGAATGTGTTACTCAAATTCTCTGCACATTTAATATCAAACGGGGATGGGTGTGCCCCCCCGCCCCCCAAGAGAGCATGTGTGCATAGGACTTAGCACAGAACCTAGCACATGGAAAGTTCTCAATAGATGGGGGGAGCTGCTATCCTCATCATGATGCACAGGAAGACCCAGGCTGAGGCCCCTCCTTGGAGGCTCAGGCTAGGTGCCCCCTTTGGAATTCCAGGTTGAGATTCTCCCTCTGGAGGCCCAGGCTAGGTCCCCCCTTGGAGGTCCAGGCTAGGTTCCCGCTTTGGAGGCCCAGGCTGAAGCCCCCCCTCTGGAGGAAGCCCTGAAGAGTGTGGACTGGTCTCCTCACCTCTGCATATCCACTCGATGAGTGCGTCCTGGTGGTACCTCAGGTCTCCGTAAGCCGCCACGTGGATAAGGGAGTCCCGGGGACCTGCAAGCCTCCGCAGTGCCTCCCTCAGGACTGGCCCCACACCCAAAACCAAGACAGAGACCCCGTTGTTCCTCAGCTTCTGAGCAGGGATGGCTGCGTCCTCTGCTCCCACCCCCCCTGTGAGCACTACCACGGCCTTGGGGACACCAGGCCGGGCACCCTTCTGGACGGTCATCACCCTGTCGTAGATGTGCAGCAGGGCCGTGCCGGCCGAACCCACTCCCCCCAGGTAGGGGGCCTGGCTTGTCGCCCGTAGCACCGCAGCTTGGGTGAGATGCGTGTCCAGCCCGAAGACTGTCTGGACTCGTTTGCCATATACCACCAGGCCGATCTGCGTCACATCGGGGTTCACGTCAAACTGGAGGGCACAGCTCCTCATGAAGCTCTGCATCTGAGCAAAGTGCTCTGGCCCCACCGAGGCTGAGGCATCCAGCATGAAGACCAGGTCAAGTGAGCGTGGCTGGCAGCCTGCAGGGGAAGCAGAGGGGGGCCTCTGTGGGCAGGGTCTGCGAGGCGGAGCCCCTCGTCAGGGCCCAGGCCAGCCAGCTGCTGTGCAGTCACTGCAGGAGCCATCCTCCACGACCTCCTGAACAGCAGCAGGACAAGGGACACCCAGCTGGGTGACCTTGAAGCCGGGTGTAGCCAGGCATCTAAGTTTTATCCAACTTAGACTTCACAGTTTCCAACGTGATTGGAAGTAAAGGTACAACTTCCAAGTTATGTCTCAAAAAAGGAAGCTGCTGGCCTTCTACTTTCCCTCTTGCCCCTTCCTGCTGGGCTGAGAAATGGTGACTTAGACCTCGATGTGGAATCCAGAAGATGACCAGGCCACTCTGCCCACCCCGGACCACTCACCTCTGAACTGTGATGTGAGGGAAAGAAACTCCTATGTGTCTAAGCCATTGAGTTTTGGGGTCCCTTGTTTGACAGCATCTTCCCTACACCCTCAACATCCCATTGTTGAGCACCCACCACAGGCCACGCACTATTCTAGTTGTGTATGGACAAGATGGGCTGATGCCTGCCCTCAGGGGGCTGGCAGTCTATGGGGAGACACACATCCAACAAACACAGCATTATAAATGTTGTGAACAGCTGTGGAGGAAGAGAGTGGGTGCTTTGAGAGATTTACTGACAGGGCCGTGCACTTAAGATAGGGGGGAGAGGCCAGGGCTTCTCTGAGGGGGTGATGCTTCAGCTAAGGGCGGAGCAGGCAGGGCAAAAGGAAAGGCCTCTGCGGCTGGCCCTGCAGAAAACGCTGCAGGGCCCAGATCACAGGCAGCTCCTAGAAGCCAGTGGAAGAAGTTTGGATTTTATTCTAGGTGCAACAGGGAGCCGCTGAAGGGTTTAAGTAGCACATAAGAGAATCTGACGATCTGATACGGTGGTTTTCCACTCTGGCCCAAGGAAAGTCTGAGACGCTGTCACAACCAAGAGGAGCCTAAGGAGACATGACAACTAATGTAACCCTTTATGGGGTCCTGGAACAGGAAAATGACATTAAGTAAAAACCAACGATATGTGATTCAAGTATGGACTTCAGTTAATAATAATGTATCAATACTGGTTCATTAATTGTGACAATAATGTAAGATGTTAACAAGAGGGCAAACTGGGTGTGGGGTATGAGAACTCTCTGTACTACTGTCACAATGTTTCTGTAAGTCTAAAGCTATTCTAAAATTAGAAGTTTACAAAGAAAAACCACCTATAGGAGGGGCCGGGTGGGATTGTGCAGGCCGACCCCTGCTCCCCCTTAGGGGAAGGCAGGCCACTCACCTCTGACAAGAGCCACACCAGGGGGCTCCACACATAGCTTCCCACCTTCCACCCCTCTGGGGGAGAAATCGGGAAGCCCCACCAAGGATGGGTTTCAGCTACTACAACTACGGCTCCTGCCTCCTGGACCAAACGTCTTCTCCCAGGGGCAGCGTCCAGAGTTCTGCACAGCACATTCCAATAGTGGGTTGTGAAATCAACCTCGTGGGTTGTGCAACAGAATAGAATAGAAAACTACCAGAATGCATCCCAGGTAGAGAGGATAAGTATTTCATGAGATGGTAATTTCAGGGGGAATTACACATGTGCTGGGAATGCATTTCTTTCTGTGGGTTGCCATGAGAGAAGTTGGAAAGTCACTGTGATGGTTTGAAGCTCTACGTACCCAAGTAAAGTATGTTCTTAAAGTTAATCCATCCCTGTGGCTTTGGATCCACTGGTGAGTAGGATCTTAAGTTATGACCCTCCTCATTCAGAGTAGGTCTTGATCCTCTTAATGGAGTCCTTTATAAGAGAATGGAATTCAGACAGAGAGAAAGCCACAGAAGCAAAAAGCTGGAAGAAATGGAACCCGGAAGAGAAGGGAGAGACCAGCAGAGCCGCCATATGCCTTGCCATGTGGCAGAGGAACCAAGGATCGCCGGCAGCCAGTCTTCAGGAAGAAGGTATCGTCTTACTTTTGCCTTGGTTTGGACATTTTCACGGCCTCAGAAGCTTGTAAGCTAATAAATCTCCATTGTAAAAGCCAGCCCATTTCTTGAATACTGCTTTGGGCAGCCTGGCAAACTACAACAGCCACTTCTCTAGAGCGGCTTAGGAGATTGCTTACTAGATTGAGAGCTCCTTGTTAACAGTAACAATAAATAACAATATTAAAAAACAGCAGCCAAAATTCACTGAGTGCTTCCTACACACTAAGGCTGTATATTGTTTATCTTAATCCTCATTTTAAAAAACAAAACAAAAAAACCATTTTCAGTCCCATTTTACAGACAAGTAAACCAAAAAGTCACTAGCCATGAGGCTGATACATAACCGCGTAGGACTGTGGCTTCAGCCCACTGACCAGCCTGCCGCTGGGTCTGGCTGATGCAGCCCACAGCTGGTGCACGGGCCAGGACCTTACCTGGCTGCTGCCGGCTGCACAGCTTCCTCTGCAGCTCGGGGATCTGGCTGAAGAGATCCTGTGGGTCGGTGTGGACCAGAACGTGCTTGGGGCTGCCTGTGATCTCCTCCAGCTCTGCCCGCACAGCCTCGCTGCCCACGCCCAGCAGGAGCAGCTCTCGGGCCTTCGCGTAACGCACTGCGCCAGCCACCTCGTCCTGGGAGCGGGCACCTGTGAGCAGGACTACCACCCTGCGGGGACGGTCCTGGCCCGTCCCGGCGGTGCTCCCAAAGCCATGCTCTGCCACCTGCCGCAAGGCGCTGCCCGTCAGGGTGGGGCCTCCGCTGAAGGGGATGCCGTCGAGGCTGCGGACCAGGGCCGGCACGTCCTGGTACTCCCCCACGGGCACCGCCACCTCCAGCTCCCGGCCGAATCGGGCCACCCCCATGCGGGCCCGGGAGTCCTCGCTCAGCACCGCCTGCACGAACCGCTTCACAAAGGCCTTGGCCTGCAGGAAGCCCTCCAGGGTTGCACCCGCCGAGCTGTCCAGCAGGAAGAGGACGTCGATTCTGCACTCAAGGCTCAGCTTCAGGGCTGCTGGAGTCACAGCAACAGCCACCATCACGCTGTGGCCACCTGGAGCATGCAGACCCTGCCCCACCTGAGACGCCCCCCGCCACCGAGGGGCGTGGGCAGACACCGAGGCTCCGGGGGCTTTGGTGGCCAGTGCCCACCTCGGAGGAAGTGACAGAGCTAGACGAGGAGCTCTCGCTCCTGGCTCTCGTAAAGGGTCTCCAGCCAACTCCTCTTTAAAAAAAAAGATTTTATAACTATTTTTATTTTATGTTAGTGCTTTATGTGTTCCATTTGAGAAATCTTTGTCTATCTCAAGATCCTAGTCTATGTCTTGTGCTAGAAATTCCAATGCTTTGCCTTTTACATGTAGATGTATAATCCATCTAGAATTGATTTTGTGTAGGTTGTGAGGTGGGGCGGTCAAGATTTTTTTTTTTTCCATATGCATCTCCAATTGACCCAGCACCATAATCTTTTTTAAAGTTATTATTTAACAAGCCCCTACTATGGGCCATGCATGGTGCTAAGCCCTTACATCCACACTCTCATTTTCAACTCCTGACAACCCTATGCCGTAAAGCCTACGATAATCTTCATTTCACACCTGTAAAGCCCAAAGTGTTTGGGGCTCCTTGCTCTTCCTCCTGGACCCAGAGTCGGGCTCGCTCCAGCCACTAGCTGGGTTCAGAGATGCTCAGACATCAAGCAGCAGCCATTCGAAAGCTAATAAAAAAAAAAGGGGCCACTGTCTTACCCAGAGCTTTGCCACCTGAATAATTTATTCCACATGTAAAGTCAGACCAGGGGTGTATTTGGAAGGGAGGTTTCTACCCAGTAGTTAGTGAGCAGGATGGGAGGCAAGAAGGGGAGCCCAGGCTCTACCTAAAGGTCAGTCTTAGAAGTTTCATGCATACGCACCACAGCGAGCCTCCCCTCCAAAGGCTGGCGGGCAGATGCAGTGGTACCTGTCCAATCCTTCAGAAACACACGTGCCTCCATTCTGGCAAGGCTGCGAGTCACAGGGACCTGTGAGAGAGATGCCCACCCAGGACCAAGCTATCAGCACAGAGGGGTGAAGAGGCCAGCAGGACATGGCCCCCGGCTCCACCAAGAAGCCAGCGGCAACACCTGTGGCAGAGAGGGACAAAGGTGCGGAAGGATGGGCTGGGGCAAGGGCCCTCAGTGGCAGGTTTGGGAGGGCCCTGAGTGAGTTACAGGGCCCACGTGAGGCTGTGCCAACGGAACCTGGCTCCCAGCGCTGACACTGGGAGCAAATGCCTTTAATCACTTGCAGCTGCAGAGAAGGCCTGGAGGAGCTCCGGGCCACCGTGATAGATAACCAGTGTCAGACCCTGAGCCTCGACAGGCATGAAGCTCTCAGGAGCATCAGGCTAGCAGCAAGGAGGCCTAAGACCTAGAGAAAGCTGCGGTGCTGACGGTGCCGTTTCTTCACGAAGTCCCGCACGTGGCCGCTCTCGATGGCTTCCGTGGGCTGCGTACAGAACAGTAACGCTTCGGATCCTGGAGTCAGTCTGTCCAGCATTTAACCTCTCCAAGCTTTATTATCCTCATCTACTAAAGGGTGATGACAAGTGATCTGATTTCACAGTGTTATTGTGAGGATTAATTAGTCCACTTAAATGAATTAATCCATGTGCTTTAATGGCACAGAGAAAACACTCCACATTGGTTAATACAACATTTGATTTTGGATGTGAAGTGTAAATTATGGGTAACACCTATGCGAAGCCGATATTCTATACAGGAAACCACAGTCCCATTCTGAAGCATCCAATTTATGACAGCCTGCAGTCAATATCTGAGCTCCTTAGCAATTTCCTCATTTGCAAAACGCAGATAATCGCACATGACCTCCGTCTCAGGGATCGTGTGTTCATGTCGCATGTTTTCAAAGGGACTGATAAGCTGCTGAGTGTGGCTATTACTGGGATTGATGGTTTCTGTCCCTTTTGCTTAAAAAATACTAATATGCTATTCGGTAATCGCATCAATACAATTAAAGTGTATACTTTACAAAGATAGGAATTATTGAGGCTGA